>VUJU01005204.1:0-14718 GCA_009835225.1 Aphis craccivora
TTTTTTAATTTAATAGTGTATTGATTTGGAAACAGTGAGTAAGTAAGGTATCCAGTGATAGGATCCTTTTGACAAGATTTATCTAGAAGACGAAGTGACAATGTTATTTTTTATTTGTACGCCCGATTCAATTACCTAGGTACCCTTACAAAATAATATATAAATTTATGGTCAACAGGCGAATCGGATAGGCAATTGAAATACACCACGGTTTTGGTTATTCGTTCTTCTGATATGTCGTAAGCATTAATTTCATTACAAAAAATTACACATTTGACACTATATGTCACTATAACTATACCATTGAACTGTATAATTCTACGGCGTTCTATAGTACCGAGAAAATACTATATAATCTAAACATTCTAAACGGCCAAACCTTTCGTCATATCTTCGAGTTAAGGAGTAATTTTAAAATTACAATGTTTATTAGGTACTGTACTTCCATGATAACATATTTACAAGAGTTATGAGTAATATTTCAAAAACAAAGTCACTAATTATGTCATTACTGATAAGTTACATAAACTGAAAAATTGACGACGTTTGCAATATTAACTTTGTGCCGTGTGGAAGCTGACGTTTGTTATACGCTGAAAAGTTCGTAAGGCGACTAGTAAACATTTAGTCTTAAAAGTTCATTTATTAACCAGAAAAAAATCGACAAGACAATAGAAAAAACTGACAATTGACTAGCGAAAATGTTTATACTTGTCCATCTGAAAATATCTTCTGGTTGACAACAAAAGTGATATCTTATTGTTGCAACAAATATATTATATTTTCAATACTATTTTCCAGTTAAACATGTTATTCAAGTCTGCAGTGTAAAGAATAGGTATAGTACCTATACTTATCTTGCGATTTATTTCGCATAGAAAATATTATTTTCTAATTTTACTTATTAAGTACTATTATTTATTCTTATTCAATCAGTTTAAGCTTAATATATTAGACATTATAACCAAAATGTAAGTAGTTAAAAAATTACATATAATGTTCTTATTTTATCAAAGTCATATTTAATGATTGATTTTTTTTAAATTTTATCACGGCTTCGGCAAAACCTAAAGAAAGTCATTAACTAAAAAAAAAGAATTCACATTTCATATTTTACATTTCATAAGAAGTATGCATATTCACTATACTCATCATAATAATCATACATTACAAAAGTGATTTGGTAACAAGAATAATACAAAGGGTATTATTATATTTATGATTATTTAAATAATTTTACTTTTTTTTAAATTGATTGTATTTTCATGTAAAATAGGCGAATCCAACCGAGTTATATCAAATGATACAAACTACTGAAACCAGCTTTTTTTGTAAAATTGATGTTATGAAAAAATATACAAGTTTGCGAAAATTATATCAAAGTACCTATATAATGTATGCCAGGAAAAAAAAATTTTGTTCCTTAATAATAAAATATCGAGATACTAAATAATAATAAACGTTTATATGTACGAAATTAATCGCATAAACTTAACTACATATACTTAACTTAAATATAAGTTTTATATATTTTATACAACTTACTGTTTTTTTTTTTTTTTTTTTTATTGACATTTCATATTGATTGGTTTATGATAAAATAAAATCCCTTTGTATAAGTTACTAATTTACACAAGTACTTAGTTAATTTTCTGCCACCAAAAGGCAAAAGCTTATGAGTTATGACTAATATTAATTATATCGAAGTTGTATAAACCTATAATTACTTCAACGTACTTGAATAAAATAATAAATAACATACGATTTAAAATATAAGGCACTATGCACTTTATTATTGTCACCGTTATGTTCTTAACAGTGATTGTATCGAGTGAATCGAACAATTAAAGAAACACAAAATATTATTTAATATCCTTATTTCTTTTTACATATATCATAGCCAGTCGTGAGTCATCAGGTAAGTCCAATGTCCAAATGAGTCATGAAGTATAAAATGTCACAAACTATACTAGGTAACATTTTTGACACGATTTGTAATAATTACTAGGTATTTGATATAATTTTTATGATAATTATAAATAATCTGTTATCGACATTTTAATTTATTGTTATTTTTTATATTTTATTTTTTCATTGTTGTTTTTAATATTACATTTCTAAATTTCTAATTAAAATTAATTATTAAATATTAGTCTCTAATTTTATTTCGTTACTGTGTTGGTAAGTATAAAATATTTTAATTGTGTATCACCATAATGGCATAATACAAAAATTGAAGAACAATAGTTTCACCTTCTATGTATACTTTATTTTTAGTTGAACTGCTTTCGTAAACGTAGACTCATCTGCGTAAATTACCGTCTGACACCCCCTTCCCACTGGTCACATATTTTATATCGTATAAAGGTTGTATATTAACAAGTTATTGATCCATAATATTTGAGTTGTAAAATTGATATTTCAAGTTTTTAGGGCTACGTAGATTTTTTTTAACATCTCAAGGGCTCTGCAAAAAAAAGTTTGAGACCCGTTGTTATATTCAAGGTTTAGGACAGGGGTGGCCAAATTTTATGGACTTTAGATCAACCTCTTAGTTTTTTTAGGTTGTTACGATCGACCAAGTATAAAATAAGGTCTTTAATAATCAAAAATATTTATACGAATTTCTTTGGATTAGAATATCATTAGGGATTCGTGATCGACTCAAACTCATGTCGCGATCGACTTATTGGCGATCCTTGGACTAAGATATTTTAGAGTGCCCGTTTTGGCGTTAATCCATTTTGATATATCTACAGCCATCGATTGCTAGATTTATTTTTAAAATACCTAGGTATATATAAATATTTATATAGATAATTTGTATTTATGTTATAATATCTTATTTTTTATTTCTTTGGGAGGCACCTTTGCCCTCTTTGGATCCGCTCTTGTAATAAATAATTGTTTTCTTAACTTAGTTTTCTTTTATATATCTGATATCTAATACTTAATCCTACACTGTGTATAAGTGTGAGTACACTAAATAATACGAAAGCAAATGTTATTTTACAGAATGTAAATTAAATTTAAATATAGAAGAATTGTCTTTTGGAGTTGACTGGCTTGACTTAGAAGTTGCGAAATTTGTTTGCAAGACAATAGTTTTTCCGAGTTTTGGTACAAACGATATGGGCTTAACTTTCTCTTAACCATTAACCATGTTTTCTATTAGAACATTTTGAAAAGGATAACGATTCTGCAGTTCCATCTCTGAGTCTCGGGACAAGCGATATGGACGAATCAGCATTTACAAATTGGGGAGATAACTGGGATTCATCCTTGATTTTTTTTTTCTTCGCAGATACTAATTTTAGGCTGAGTTTGGTGGGATAAATTTATTGCATCTGACACTGAGGTCTGAGAGAATCATCAAGCGCTTATTAAAGTTAATTTCTGTGCTTTCATCGTCACACTGTGAAGCCAAGAGTCACATGCAATGTGCATCTATGCTAAAGCTTGTGATATTGCAAACAGGACAGGATAATAGGGGTGATTAAAATTATCGCTTCAGTCTTGAAACTCAGAGATGGAAATACTGCTGTGTTAGGTAGCTTTTCAGCATCTCCGTAATAGCAAAGTGTAGAGATATTAAAAACCATTTCATTGTTCGTGAAAGTTAGAATGGAGTTTACTACAATGTCGATATTCTTTTTTGAAAATGTTTAAGAAAATGTCAGTGAGGTAGTTAAATCCATGTTACCGGTTCCGAGACTCGGAGAGTCATTGATACAAACTGAAAAGATGCCGATATTGCAGTTTCCTCTATGAGCCTCACAGTCAATAAAAAATATCAACATCGTTTCTAAAAGACCAATCAAGAATCTTCATAAATCATAAGGGCATTAAATATCTATGCGTATTTATCGGCAAAAGACTACAATCGATCAGCAGAAACTTTCACACAGCTCTCAAAATGTATTATTTTGACGTAATTCGTTAAAATATTAAACATTTGTAAATTATTTTGTAGTAAACATCATAAACATCCAAAAAATGTTAAAATATAGATACTGAAAATATTTTTTCATTTTTACTTTAAAAATACAAAATTTGATTATTATCGTTATTAAAAATATAAGTTGTCATTAAAAAATTCAATTTACATAATAGTTAATTATTTAATAACAAAAAAAATATTTCTACTTTAAAAAATTTCAGTGGTGGGGTGGGGGATCCGGATCCCTGGACCCAACCAGTTATGGCCTTTGTATTGTGTATACAGGATGTATACCTAACCTATGTACATTGTACAGAATCTACAGGTAGCACCCAACAGGTCAACAATAACCGCCAATAGCATATAACCATGGTGTTGTACCTCGCCACGTGTGGTTTTTACCGCACTTGGAGTTTGGACCCTTCGTGGAGGCATCGGCGGTCCACGTCATACGCCAAGCAGATCACCAACCAATGGGGTGGCTTGATATGCACCGGTTTGTAAACGTATATACGAACACGTACGAGGATTCGCTCTGCAATACTATAGCGTTATATAGCATTATATACTAAACACGTTTCCAGTAAATTTTTCAACTTTCATTTAATCCATGAATTTTATTTATTTCAATTTCACCAAGACCAAGTGTGTATTCTAGTTCATTTCACCAGGCTTTTATACTTTTTGTAGTGGATTGGAGTCTGAAACCACAGTTTTTCATTTTAAATGTTTGGAGTCGGAATATCTTTAACATATTCGTGCTTTTGATGTTGATACTGTTCATGGTTCTGTCATATAGTAAGTAGTGCATGCAATAGAGTATTGTTTATAAGATTAAGATTTCTACTAGTCTACTGAGTGGCTGTGTTATAAAATATTGTTATGTTCTTGTCGTGGCTAAAGACTTTTATTATTAAACATCTAAAATTCGGGATTGATATATTTTTTGTATGTAGTTAAGAACGTCTACATTGTTATTGTATGTCGTTTTATTTAACTGTTTGAATAGGTACCTATTTTGATTTCAACAATAAATGACAAGTTTATAAAGTATGTGACATTGTTCCAATAGCACTGTTTACTGTTTACTATTTCAATGATAAACAACATAATATTATAGTTTTTTTTTATAAAAACTCCCCACAGAGAACTAATAACTATACAAAATAAGACAACACTCAAGTGCTATTTTCAAATAGGTATACCTTACTAATAAGTAATTTGTCAATGGGTGTATATTCATAGGTACATATTCTAGTCTTTGACATCTCGACTAAGATTCGTGTAAAAAGATTTTATAGTGTAGATATAGTTAACTTATAGTAAATTGATATTTTACAATTACCAAAACTAGCCATTTTGATAAATGTCTGTTATTGATGAATCTATTAGGTACTACAACAATGATCTTAAATTTACATGATACATGTGTTGATATTGAAACTTACGTGTGGAATAAATAATTGTCATTAGTGTTTTTAGCTTTAATATTATAGTGAGGGCATTATCCAACTTAAAGAGAAGAAAATTATCTATTCTTATTAATTTGTAATCAAGTTATAATAATATAAATATCAATATTTTACTCATGACTTACTTATAAACTAAATTATTGTAAATATCCAACAAGAGAATACAAAAACCTTAAAGTTTTATAATTAGTTAATTAACTCTAATATTTAAATAAATAATACAAAATTGAATCTTCTATTTTGTAAATTGTTGTATGTTATGTCTATGTAAAGTAAGATACGGACAAAATAATGTGGTTTCAAAGTCTTCTAAAAGTACAAATTACACTTGACAAATACCTATTAACATAACTATTTCAGCATACCTACTTCATAACAAAAAATTTTAAATAACACTTCTTTAATCTTGAGATACTTGATGGGAATAATGATATAATATTATGCTAGAATATTTAGGCTACTGTTTAATAATGGTCATCAACAACAACTTGACTTGTCAGATGCAGGGTAATAGACTTTAAGTTATTATGATTATTGGCTTAAATAACTATAAGATATTTTTTATTCAACGTTCGGTATTCATTTTAGGAAATTTTATTCTACATTTATGAACAATTATAAAACCTAATAGAATTTAATCAAAAGACTAATTTTTATAATATATAGTTCAGAATAAATCACTTGCAATTGTAACTTTAATCTTAATTTAGTTTTTTATTCGTTAAAAAAGAAATTGTAACAATATTTAAAATAATAAAATAATCATGCAAATGATGAATTGGTGATATTGTCAAAAACTATGGCTCAGACAAACAAAATTTCATAGATGGTTATTGGTGATGTATCTATTTAATTGTTGTTCATTAATATAGTCAATAAATACAATTTATAAACATTTTAATCCCTCTAACATACTTATTCCAATATATATTTTATTTTTTTTGCAGTTCATTGTCACAAATGTATAAAAATTATAATAAGCTGCCTATGAAAATCACCAGAGTGTAATATTCTAAACTATAGATCTATTACTAAAATATGTAAGTACCTAGTATACTAATAAATCACCTATTATAATAAATAATGTAATATATGATGTGTTTCTAGAATTTTTATACTTAACATAAACATGATATACATGTTAATAATCCTATTTTCCAATTTAAGATTTTTTAAACAGTTATATGAAAAATAGATTCCTTTTATAGATTTTTTATTCTTTAAAATTCCCATTTTGATACATAACAATTAATGTGATTTTTAGATGGTAGCAAGACATCCTTTAATTGAAAATCTTATACATTGTATATAGAAATTGAATATTAATTAAACACAAGTTTCGGGACATGTACTTTCTTCTATGAAAATGTATCTAATTTAATAGTTCTTGATCCTATTAAATTAAATAGTTGTATAATAATTCTATTTTGCAATGCAATATCATAAGATCTTTATTAAATTAATGTTAATTTTATTTTCTGATTTTTGATGAACTAGTAAAAACTCATTTTATTAATTATAATAATTATATTATTTACAGCACATTATGTTTTGCAAAGAATATTCAAACTGCGAAGCACCAATAACTGTCATTGCAAATATCTTGTCAAAAAATGATCCAATAAAGTAAATAATTTACAGTTATATTATATTATGAATATACCATTTATGCTACTAGATTTAACTGTTAACTGAATTTTAGATTCTGAATGGTATAATTCATAAAAATGTTTTATCAGTAGCTAAGAGTTAAAAATTTAATACAAGGTTTTCCATAAGTTTAGCTTACAATAATTATAAAAGAACTTAAATTTTGGTGTATTCAGGACATTAAAATATAAGCCACCTTTTTCACCAACCACTGGAAATTATATCCTAGGCGACAAATCATCTTCATTCTTCGTTCAGAATCGTTTTTCGTAGGCAATAATACCTATCATTAGATTCAAATTTAATACTCAGTAGCGTAACAAAAAAATTTGCCCCCGCAAAAATAAAAATAAATGTTAAAAATGGGCCCCTAACATACTGTTGTACCAAATATAACCCTGTAACGAAAGGCCCCAAATTACCGTGCCCCCCCCCCCCGCAACGCGTGGTCTGCGGGCCTTCAGTTACGCCACTGTTAACACTCCTATAATATATAATTGTGATCCACAAGACACCTAATGTACAACAGAGCGTTACCCACTTACCCGATTTTTGTTATTAAATGAAGTGAAGTTTCAAGATGTTTTCTATTATTTTTTTAATAATGTTCTAATGGTTTATTATTTTTAAGCTATTATTCTGGAACCAGTGAAAGAAATGTTAGGGGTTATTATTATGTTCTGTGTTACTATATACTATAGGCGTGTTTACGGGAGGGGCCGGGTGGGCACTGGCTACACTAGCAGACTGTGTCTCTAACATGGGCGCCCATAGGTAACATTTTAAGGGGGGGAGGTCAAAATAAAATAATTCACAAATGTAAGATAAATAAAGATAATAATAATATTATAGTAATATGTATTAAGCTACAAGTTCATAATATTTTTTGTCCAAAAGCTCCGTTATCTGTGTGTTTGATTTTACCACACAATTTCGTAAAATGTATAATTTACTTAAAATTAGAACATAAATTCTGTAGAATTACAATACTATATTTTTGTTTTTTAATATTATGGTCAGTTATCATTAGTATTCATTACTAATCTTAATAATTTCAAGCTATTATTCATTTTTTTTTTTTGCATAATTTTACAAAATGTAATATTTATTGCATATTGAAGAAATTAAATTCAGAGCCGAGCCGTTAAGATTTAGTGCCCGGGGCAAAATTAAAAATATTAGCCCCTATATAATATTTTAAACAATTTTTTTGGCGCCCCCTTTTAAGAGTTTTAACCATGCGCCCGGGGCGCATGTCCCCTAGGCCCCTCACGGCACGGCTCTGATTAAATTATAGTGTTTTCAAAATCTAAAATAAATGTAAGATTATATTTTGTTAACTAATTAATTATTGTAACACAAATGTAACAAATCTATTAATTTAATTTCATATTAGTATATTACCAATTTATTTTATAATTAATCTTAATTATATACTGGATTTCAGAGGGAGTGGTGGGTTTGGTTGGTAAACATATGGGGAGAGTATTGGATAATGCTGATTCAATGTGATTTACATGATCTAGAATGATGTCTTCAGAGTAAGGCGAAAATCTGTTTTCGAGATCGGAGGCAAATAAGTTAGCTTTGTCGAGGTCTGATATAGCTAGTGAATTATCTGGGTTGCGTAATGGGGGTATTTTGTTTTGTTATGTTTTTGTTGCTTTCCAGAGAGCGTTAGTTAAATTGTTAATAGAATTTAAATAGTGTGTTTTTTGTTTTTGGCATGGCGACCTTTTATATAAACTTCGATTTCTACCTACCCCACTCTATCTACTCCTCAAATCCTTTCTCGCCCACCGTTCCTTTTCGGTGCAATATGATGACGAACTTTCTACAGTCCAACACATTAAAGCAGGTGTACCCCAAGGCAGCATTCTTGCCCCTACTCTATATAACATATTCAAGGCCGATATTTCCCATTCTAACGAAACTATCTTAGCCACCTTTGCTGACGATACTGGTATAATTTCCTCAAATCTTGACATCAACATAGCAACAAAAAACCTCCAAAATCACTTACTAAAATTGCAACACTGGTTCAAATTATGGAGAATTAAGATTAATGAAAATAAATCACACAATATCACCTTTACTCTCCGCCCTAACGACAGCCTTCCGGTATTCCTCGACGAAAAAATAATTCTTAAGGTAAACTCGGTAAACTATTAAGGTGTTCATCTCGATAAATGCTAACCTGGGCGACACACATAAAAATTAAAAGAAAATCCTGAAATATCAAATTACATAAATTTAGACCTCTTCTCAGTTCCAACATCTCACTCTCCAATAAATTGCTAATCTACAAACAAATTATTCGCCCGGCTATGACTTATGGCGATAACTTAGGGGCTCAACCAAAAAATCTAACGTCAATATATTTCAAGCGTTTCAATCAATTAACCTTATGCTAATAACCAAAGCTCCGTGGTATGTTAGTAATCTTTCCTTACATAATGACCTACAAATATGTACCATTCCTACTCTCGCCAGGATATATTATTCAAATGTCCACGCGCACACTCACAATCGCCCTAACCCACTAATTTCTAATCTTCCCTCTGCCACCAATCCCAACCATCCTCCTCGACGCCTTAAACGTAACTGGTTGCGTGATTTACTTTTATAATCAGCTCAAAAAAAAAATAAATAAATAAATAAATAAATAACTTACTAATCCAAATCAAAAATCAAAATTAAAAAATTTACTTATTATACCAAATGTATACAGATTGTAAATATATTGTTGTTTTTTAAATAAAAAAAAAAAAATTAATCTTTTTCTTTTTTAAGATTTGAAAATATATCCAAGAAATTAAAATCATTAGGATTTACAAAAGTAAAGCATTTGGCACAAGCATCTTTTGACATAGTTAGCTCTATCGAGTTGTGGGATAATCCAATAGCACTGTTTTATGAAGCTTTTGAGGTAAATACTAATATTAATAATAATTAAATAATTAACATTTTTAAACCTTTTATTAAAGATTTTTTTTTTTTTTTTTAGAATTATCAACAACGCCTAGGTAAGTTATTATCAATTCTTAAGTTTAATTTATTATTTAGTCTTTGCCTACTGCATACATAATTTAAGGATTTACAGTTTTACCTAGAACCATGATTCTAACTATCGCTGGTAATGTTAACTTAAAATTTTTAGATATATTATAAATTGTATTATTCCCAACAATATTTTTTTTACATATTTTAAGATATTATCTATTTATACTAGTATACTACTATTATATGAATCTATTTTTACTGTTTTACAGTATTTATAGAATGATAATAATACATTTTAAGTTCTATAAGTTGATAAATATGGTAATTATATAAATTATTATAATAATTAAATAGCAAATACTAAAAATATAATAAATGCAATATTTTCAGAAAAATATATGTCAACCAACGATAATGTTAGAATTAAAATATATGACTTTAATAGCTAAGTCAAAAAGACACATCATGTATACTTAGTGATATAGACTGAAAGGGAGTTTCCACTCAGAATATATACAATGATTCAATGATTGAATTTAAGTTTAACACATCTACCATCTACATCTACCTTTTTAAATAGAGTGTTGTATAGACTTGTTATAATACACAACTATTTTTAAAATACCCAACAATTTTATTTTGTTGTTAGTCTGTATAATTAGAAAGGAAAATTCATAAATAAAAAAAAAAGTAAAATTGGTGCAATCGTGTTGCAAAGGCATATTCAATATGGCATTTGATGTTGTTTCTATACAGAAACTAAAGTTTTACTTATACTTAATCCACTATTCTCACAAATAACTCTTTTTTTTGTACAATACTAATACCAAGTACATTATTAGTACAACCATAATTTTATTTCTTAAGAATTCAAACACACTTAAAAATTTTCAAGTTGTTTAAGACTTTTTTATTCTAAAGCACATAAAATAAATAATACTTACACTTGTTCTTTAACATAATACATACAGCCGATGGAGGGGGTTTTGTTAGAAATGTATGGTGTTAACCTATATCGCCCTCTTCTCCCCTAAATACAACACTGGTACAGAGAGTAGAGACTTTCAACTACTGAGTGCATACAGGAATTGTTATAATATTTTAAATTCGCTTTGAAAATATAATCTAAAATTGATTGGTAATTGGGTAAATTATTTTGATTAAAACATGGACAATTAGATGGAAAAATTGAGTGCTTCAACCCATAAAAAAATCATAAAGCGTACTTAGTTACCCCTGCATGACCTATGCATATGCCTGTCGCCAATGATTGTAATTCAAAAATATTATTTATGTTGACTTGAAACTTTTAACTTTAATATTATATTTTATATAAACAATAATTTTTTCAAAAACATTAAGTCAATAATTAAACTATTGCCTATTATTTATACCAATTATACAATACACCTACTCACTGTAGGTATTGTTATGTATTAAATTAATATTTTTTGTTTGTTCTCTATAAACTAAAAACATACTGTTTTTAATAAAAGTCATATCTATAGATTCCTTGGAATATTTGTGATGTTTATACGATATTTAAATGGCAACCATTGGTTATGTTACCATTATAATTGATAAAAAATAAAAATAATGTATATCATTTTTTATTAATACCTATATTAAAAAAAAAAAACAAATATTTATAAATAAAATAATTATAATGAAACCATAGGTGTGTAGGGCTGATTGGGCTTTAGCCCCACCTAACTTTTTTTTTTATACATAGATCGGTACTTGGTACTTAAGAAAGTAATAAGGCATTAAAGTCTTAGAAAATTGATGACAAAATAAATCTAAATCATAGATATTTACTAAATTAAAAATTTACTGATTGCTCATCGAGATGTTAAAATTTTAAATCAATATTGATGAATTGTATAATTTATTGTGTGAAATGATAAAAAATGATTGTTTACATTTTCCAGACATCAACAAAAAAGTCACTTCGAAATTTGTATTTGAAATTTCAACAATTTTTTCTTGGGTCACCATGACAGAGGGGGTTGTCAGGTTAAATTTAGCCACACCTGCCTCAGAAGTCTGTGTATGCCTATGAATCATACCTAACTTTCACATCATGAATATACTTATTAAGTATACAGGGCGATTTTTTTATCAAACAACACTTATTATTTCCAAAAGTATTTATGTTTTTGAAAATATTTTTTTACATAGTTTCAAATTGTTAAATAAACAATGTTTTTATAAAAAAAATATATTTTTAAATATTTTTTATCCTTATAATTTTTTAAGTTTTTTACTTTTTTGAATGACAACATAGATTTTTAATTGCATATTCCAAAGCAGAATAATTTTTTGAGTATTTTGATACATAAAAGTCGAATTTAGGGTGAGTAGTTTATGAGTTATACGTATTTAAAAATTAGTTGCGCGGAATGGAGTGGTACGGGGTTACCCCGCAAAATGTTTGTCCATTACTCTGCTTGTCTAAATTTTAAATACGTATAACTCATAAACTACTCGCCCTAAATTCAATTTTTATGTCTTGAAATACTCAGAAAATTATTACTAATTAAAAATATGAATACTTTTTGAGATAATGAGTGTTTTACGCTTTATCAATCACCCTATATACTAAAATATAGCTTAAATAAGACTTTTATTCGGATTAGGAGAATCTTTTTTTAATATAAACCTGTTCTATATAAAAAAAAAAATACTTGGATATCAGCATACATGTACAGAATTTACGTTTATTTGGTAGTTTCCTTAATTCTTATCTTACTAAATTTATTTTTTTCTACATATTTATAGTTTTTCTGTAAAACTATGCATTTAAAATGCATTAACCTCTAACTATATTCAACAACAATTTCTTCAATCTGCAAGACACTCGACAATGTGTTTCCTCTGAGATCACTCGACCAACTATATAGGCCTTTATTGTTGATAGTTGGTTGATTTATCAGATATGCCATTAATTATTGTCAAATGAAAAAAAAATTGACGAATTAGTTAATAGTTATCTTTAAGGTGAAAATGAGGTTGCGGCAAACGCTTAGTCATCATATACATAATCAGTATATTCTGTTAATAGAACAGTAGTATAGTCTTAATGCTTAATAAGTTTTCCAAAAATCTGTAGACTAGGTTAGAGTCTTTGCTAGGTTGAAGCTTCTGCTCTATTAAATTTTGTTACATAACAAAACTCCATTTGAATTTATGTTATAAATTAATTTATTAATTACTAAAATAACTCAATGATGAAAATTTTTATGTTGTAAATACTGATTATACTTTTTATATTTAGATGATCTTCAAAAATCTGCAAAATTAGAAATGGAAAATAGAAATTTTATCAGAACTCAACAAATATGTGAAGAATTACTGCAGCAAAAACCTAATGATATAAACATTCTAATTCTAATGGCTGAATCGTTTTTTAAATGCGGAAACTATGAACAATCCATTCATTTCTTAAAAATGGCCTACAATTTAAATCATTCTTACAAAATGTTGATAAACATTGCATTTAATTATTGGAAATTATCCAATTACGATTCAGCTAAATATTACTTTGTTGAAGCTATTAAGAATTCACCTCGTTATAATAACTGTTGGATTTATTATGCAGATTTGTTAATAAAAACAAATGATATAAAAAACGCTGAATACATGTATGTTCACCTTTTAAAAGCATATCCCGATTCATATATTATACGAAACAAGTATGGAAAATTTTTACTTTCTCAAAAAAAATTTAATAATGCTCAACAGCAATTTAAAATTGCCCTAAAAAGTGAACCACAGTGCCAAGAGACATTAAGTAACTTAGGAAATCTATACTTTTTGGCTAATCAATGTGAAAATGCAATATTATATTATCGTAAAGCTTTAGAAATAAATGCCAATCTGAAAATTACTTGGTTTAATTTGGGAATAGTATATTCAAAAAAAACTGATTACCCTAAAGCAGTTCAAGCATTTGAAAAAGCAATTGAATTAGATTCAGAAAATGCCTCTGCTTTAAGATATTTGGCAGCTACATATTGTAATCAAAAGAAGATGTTGTTATCCGTAGAAACCTATAAGAAGTGCTTAAAATTATTACCTGACGATTTAGAAATTAATTTAGAATTGGCTATGATCTACTTTCATAATCTTAATAATTATATAGAAGCAGAAAATTATTTTAAAAAATGTATCGAATTACAACCACAAAGAGATGACATATTAAAGAATCTTTATGTAGTATATCGAGAGTTAAAAAAACATAAAGATGCATCAGATGTTTGTATGTCATTAGGTAATTTATACTTGGATAAATCTGATCTGGAAAATGCAAAGGATGCATTTATCACTGCTTTGTATTTAACCCCGCAAAATGCTGATGGTCATTGGAAACTTGGACTTACTTTTCACAAACTGGGTCATTATGATATGGCTTTAATTAGGTAATTATTAATTAACATAGAAGTAATTAAATAAATGTTTATCTTGTTATATATTAGCTATCTATAGGGTCTTGGTAAACTTAATTTAAAACAATTTAACTTTGGGCATGATTTCCACTATAAATAGAACTAATTATTAAAAAGATTGATTACTGATTACAGCAGTCATTTTATTTATTCTAGCTACTTCTAAATCAGCGGTTCTCAACCTTTTTTCATTCACGTACCCTTT
>VUJU01005205.1:0-14716 GCA_009835225.1 Aphis craccivora
TTTAGACATGGTAATAAATTTTTAACATATAGGTGGTCCATAAAATAAATGCTAAATATAGATTTTTAAGAGTTACTACTATAGTGACCAATAATTACAAAAATACTGTAATGTCCTTTTAGAAAAATTTTTACGTGGAAACAAAATAATATTTCCTAAATTACACAAACGCAATTTATCTATAATTATGTCGTTTTATATAATCGTATCCCAAAAATGATTTTTTTTTTTTTTTGTGAATG
Organism: Aphis craccivora; assembly: GCA_009835225.1. Classification (NCBI taxonomy): domain Eukaryota; kingdom Metazoa; phylum Arthropoda; class Insecta; order Hemiptera; family Aphididae; genus Aphis; species Aphis craccivora. Next base: position 243 of record VUJU01005205.1, read on the forward strand.
CTTATTAGCGATCCTTTGCAATATTTTACCTTTGGCAATTTTTATTAAAATCATTAGAAAACTTAAAATTATGAAATAAAATCAGATATGGGCTTTCAGTAAAATTTATACTTATAACACAAAATACAGTGTGTAAATATTTATCATGAAAAAGATTTGAGCAGCAATTTTCAATAATTTTAGAAACCATCGCCATCCTAACCATGTTTGTATTAAATAATAATCAAAGAAAAATGTCTTCAAAGATAAAATATGTTTTTAAAAATACCACGATGATATCATACAAATCCTGCAGTAATTTTAAAATGTTCAACATAACATATTTTTAAATTATTGAATCTCATGACGCACGACGGAGCCAAGATGAATAATACATCAAACTACTTGTACCCGCGGACACAAAAACTTCTTTAATTTTTTGTCTACACAACCTAATAATATAATAATATATTATATAATATAAAAATATACAATATATTCTTTATTTTATTTGCATAATATCTAACACTTATTTACCAATAAAAATTTATAACTTTTGTCATTATAAAAAAATAATTATGTAAAACAAAAATTAGATACACTACTGAAAGTAAAAACAACTATAATAATTATGTCAAGTTTATAGGTTGTATTGATTTTACCAGTACATATTGGGAAATAGAAATATTAAAAGCAAATAAAATTACTAAAAAGAATTAAAAATGACGTTCTCAATATAAATTAGATATAGAGCGTGATCATGGAGCATGCTCACCCTCACCTTCTTTTTTAACAATAAAGAAATTTTTAAAATAAGATATAAAATCTGAATTTTGGAGTTTTTAAAATACTTTAGACCATATTTTCTAATTGTTAAACATTTTTCTACAACTTAAGTATTGTCCAGTGGAGATACAACACTCTATTTTTGAAATAACCCCCTCCCTTCAACTGAAAATTATTAAGCTGATCACTGATCATTTTTCTAAAAATTCCAACGTATTAAAATTAAAATACAAACTTATAATTGTTGAGTTATTTAAGTTTAACAATGTATACTAATTTATAGCTCAATGATAATGATCGAGGTAAGAGGCAATAACTGTAATCTTTCCATCCGTAAATTCAACATTATCTTAACCCACTGGATTACACATTAATTAGAGACTTAGACGATAGTGAATAATAATAATAATTATTATTATAATAATATTAAAAATAGCAAACAACGATTGATCAAAAAAAACAATAATTGCCAAACAATTATTATACATTATGCTACAGCATACGCCCAATGATATAACACCAACTAATGTAGTATTGTTTAAATAGTCATATTATGCGTATCAATTGGTTACGCACGAAATGTAACACAGCTGCAGTGTAATTTCAAACTATATAAATACCGCAATTGTTTTCGTATCGATTAAACAGTATAATTAAAAATTAATTTTAGAAAATGACTTACATAAATATAATAAAATGTACTAAACGACTAGAATATTTATCTACATATTTAACTGGCAAGTATATACTTTTAAAGGTTGTCTCATCCGCGTGTTGTCTTTGTCTTAAAAATGCGTAAGTTCATAACATAACAAATTTACATTCAGCAATTCTTAATTAAACCGTTAGTTTTAATATTTGAGTGATTTTAACAGCATATTCTGTGGTATTTTTTTTTGATATTTTAATGTTGAATTGAGTTATAACTAGTTACAACCGGGTAGTAAAACATTACAATTTAAAAATGCTCATAACTTAGGTACTTTAAAATAATATATTTCGAAATATGCACAATAAATGGCATGACAGTAGGTAGCTTAAAACTGCAAAAGAACATTATACATTATTTTACAAAAATAAATTATTAAGTATAGACGATTAGTTACAAATGTTTTAAATAATATTTTACTACGGTCTAACTAATATTTTTATGGATTTAAAAATAAAGATGAAAACATAACTTAGGTATATAAAATCCCCCCCCCAAAAAAATAAAAAACAAAAACCAAAAAAAAAAAAAAACGCAAAATAATAATGTAATTAATATTAATAATAAATAAATATAATTTTAGTATAAGCAATGATTATAGAATTATATATAGTCAATGGTATAAGTATAATCAATGTATTTAGTATCATCATTAAAAACACTAGTATTTATAACTAATGGTATAATACTATAATCACGGAATATAATATAGGTATTCAATTTATTTGCTGTGTTATCAATATCATAATCTATATAACGTTATTACTTATGATTTATGAAGCTTAAAATGCTGGTTTAAGTTGTTAAAATGTTTCGTAGGTTTTGTATGCAAAATAAAAATGAATTTAAATTAATTTAAATATACTATAAAAAGTTAAAATATGAATATAATATCTAATAAATAATATATAAGCTATAATCCTATTGATAAAATAAATAATGCTAATATAATATTATGTATACAATAAAGTGATTATGTATTTTAATGAGTTTATATTTTTATGTAATTGGCACTTAATTGTATATGCAATCGCATTTTAAAATTTTGGTATGTCTATATATTTTTTGTTATAATGTAAACATAATTGTTTTATTATTATTACCTATTACTATTTTTATTTTATTTTTTTTTTTTTGAATGTCTTTATTAATTTTTATTTTTCTTAACTATACTTAATGACCACTTTCGTTTCATCTGTTGCTATCTCCAAACATATTTTATTTACCATAGTCCAAAATTTTGAATGATTTCGTCCAACAAGTTTACTGAAGCGATAATTCTAGCCTTCGGTACTATTGTTACTTCGAGCTTCGTCGTTAATATAGCTGGAGCATAGATATTCCATAATTGTAATAGGAATAAAGGTGGATTATTTCAAAAAGCTGTACCACCACAGGTGTTGAATTTGCATTGAATTCGTTGATTTATGCTATTAACGTAGATTTTATCAAAATAATCCAGTAATCGTTCAGTATCAGAAGATATAATCGTACGTAAATATGTCATACCTTTCTTTACGTTGTTAATTATCAGTAAAAATGCAAGACCATTCATTTTGCCACAAAATTCAAAAAAAATTTCATTCCCCTTTCCCTGTACATTAATTGCAACCCATGTACCTAAACTTTTCGGTGTGTCGCTTGAGTCATGTGTTAAAAAGATATTTAGGCTTTCTCCCCATGTCCCCCTCCCCGCTAATTTTATTAGTACTGAAAATCCCCCTGGACTGAGACATTTCACCCCTAAATCAATAAATATTTTTACACGTGAAAATAGAAGATTGAAAAATAAGTTCTTTAGTGTTACCCGAAATATACGAGCATCTATCGACTATCATCATTCGCGTTATGTATTTATTATACATTTTAATGGATAATGATGTTTGAGTTAACTTAAGTTAAATATATAGGTTAAAAATTAATGTTTAATGGCTGTTATGATGGCACCTTCAAAGTCTACATGAATAATATATAAAGGATTCAGACATACATTTTTTTAATAAAGTTGTTAGCATATATTCATATGTTAACAACATTTTATTTTGTAGAAGACAATACACAGTATAGACTATAGTCTATAATGACTATATAGTCATAACAATTTTATTGACTTCTATACTCAGATCACATAGAGTTGTTGAAATTACCTTCGAACAAGTGAAAAATTACCATCCATGTACCATATTGAAGCATCTGCTAAATGTTTTAAACCTTCCTCAATAACAAACATAACAACTTGTTCAGATGCTTCAGCAGTTCCATTATCGTCAAGAAGTAATTGTCTATAGTGAAGGCAGACAGTTGTACTCCACTTTTCTACAACAAAAGATATACCGTTTATTTTGGTATAAAAAATATCATTTGTTATCTGCATTCATAAAAAATGATAACTCAAATCACCAAAATATTCACATTCTTTTATTGTTTTTGGATCTAATGGTTTTTTTGATAGTTCGTAAGTTCCTTATATAGTTGTTTTGATAGTTTCCTCGAGTGACATTCTGGCTTTAATGTTATTATCAATTTCAAATACTTCTTGAGCATAAATCCAAAACGGTTTCACATTTAAATTAGCAGCTTTAATTTTAATTTTAGCTATAACTTCTACTATATGGTTATATAATCAGAAAAAAATCTCCAGAAAGAAATCTGGATTTTTTTCCTAAATTCTATATTTTTGATTATACTAATTCTCCAATTGTATTATCATTTGAGATTTTTTCCCAGGTTTTTTTTTCTATAAATCAACACATAAAACGAATTTTTAATACAAACATTAAATATAAATTGCAGTAACCGGAATTTGATAACGAAATATATTTCCAAATTTTTAGAACTAAATAGCAAAACTTATATTTACTCTTTAGTCATAGTCATATATAAGTACATATAGGTATACTTAAATACTACAGTAAACTACCATGGTCGAGAATTTTTATTCCTTTATATTTTCGCAGTATCATTTAAATATTATATAATTCTACGTTTATATCATTTACATATATAATATACGTGCAAGAGTTGTATTGAGAGATGTTTGACGCTTGTAATACATACGAAAAAACGTATAAGAAATATTTATGTAAAAAATGGCATCACACACACAAACCTAAGTCTAACCAAATTACGCCATTATAGTGACTCACCTACACTAGTAAACCGGTAACGATGACGGAAGCACGCAGAGTTGGCAACTAGCACCGTTTCACTGCACAGGTCATCGTGACATGACGTCACACGTGATCGTAAAATAATAAGAATTGTTAATTATAAACTCTGTCTGTGAATGAAAGGAAAACTGAATTAAATCTCATGTTTCAGAAAAAAACATGTACTTACGTGCACGTAACAGAGGTAGTTTAAATCAAATTTGCGGTAGGCAATAATAAACATATAATTTATTTCTCGCATCATTATCACTGGCTAACCTAACCTAAAAATGATCCATTTAACATAAATATAGAACCATTATTCCAGAAAAAACTAAGTCGTTACATTCAACAACATTTTGTAGGATACCCCTGCACCACTCCACTCCCTTCGTTAAAACTTTACAGTTTAATTAGATTCTTATAACTCATAAAATACTCATTAAAAATTCGATTTTCATTCATCGAAGTATTCCAACAAATAAATTATTCTTTAAAATAATAAATTAAAAAGACATCTATCATTAATATAATAAATAATCATGAGATAAAATAAATAATTAACGATATTATTTTTTTATAAAAATTTGGTTTTTAACAATTTAAAATAATGTAAAAAAATATTTCCAAAAGTGTTAATAATTTTTGAAATACATTCGAAAGAGTATTTTACGTCAAATGGATTTCCGGTAGATATATACTATAAGTACCTTGTATTTTTTAATCACTGCAATACGATATATTAGTTTTTCAACCTACAACATCCGGCACTTCGGACGCATACGATATCATTATTTTTACTATTTAACTGCATTCGAAACTGATATGAAATAAAACAACCGGATTTTACTTCAGTAGATTTAACGCATAAACATAACAATAAATATTTATAATATCTACTGAGAGTCTTTAGTCTTAACACATTAGGTACAGGATTTATAAAACATACACTACTGTATTACGATTCTAATTTATTTTAAATTATAACAGTGAATACTCATTATTTTTAAAATTATTTATTATTTGGAAAATAAAAGAATACAATAGATAGGTACTTATAATTTTAATAACTGCAGTACAAATTAAATAACTGTGTTATAAAAATATATACTATATACGAGTAGTATAATAAGTATATAACGAGAAAAAAAAACTCAAAATTTGAGTGTATCTAAAATTTTCCTCCACGACAAAACGTTAGCTATGAATATTGACGAAAGAAATATTTTCGATTATTTACAAAGCCCTGGTTATCTATATAGTGTCTATATTTGAAACAATACCACGATGGTATTATTGTACAATATTTACACACAAAAAATTATTACAATTTGATTTGTGACCGTTTAATAAAAACTACGATCGAACACTATCCCTCTCACGACTATCCGTTTTACCATTGCTAACACGTTTATATTTTAATTATACATCGACATCGCTATATCTACTGCCAATTGTCATGTGCGTGCGCATATATCATAACAGTATGAATCATGAATACCTACATAATTATCCATTTAGACATACAAATTACATATTCTATTCTACGAGTATACATGATATTGCATACGTGGACTGTTGCGTTGCTCAATCACTCACAACACTATCGCGTAATATACACGACTAAGCTCTAATCGACTTGCCAAAATTACTGCGTGGCTGTGGTCCTGAACATCATGCGTGAGCTCCATATTATATACGTGCATAATATACATGCACATTGCACACGTTATTAGAACTGAATTGATATCCGTATAGGTATAGGAAATATATTAATAATACTCATAAAAGTAATTTTGATTCCCTCTCTCGTCTACGCAGTGCACAACAATCGGAAGCAAACGGTATTGTACTCGCGACTCGCCATTATGCTCGTATAGTCTACTTTTAAATTAAGAATTTCGTACCTACGTTATACATTATTATATTAGGGTATATAATATTAAAATATTACATATTATAATACATGCATATTGCATATAATATATACAATCATCGGCACTCAAAAGTCTGAACTCACGCGTGTAACAGTGTTATTATTTTTAGACGCAATAAACTGTATAATATAATAGTTACTATTGTATCGTTCCAGGCGAATAACAGGTAACAAGCAATATGATAATAATAATATATTAATATATTATTAAGCACACGTGGTAGAAAATATAATATAGGATATACCTACGCCATGAGCGCGTGGCTCTTTCACGCGTGTAGCCCCTAAACCCGATTATAGTACTGTGGTTATGAAGGGTGAAAAACTGCATCATGATCATTGTGTTTTTTGTTAAATTATACTGTAAATACATGGAAACTGATATTATATGGATATTTTCCTGGTAATCTGGTCCAGATGACAACGCGTGTTGCGCAAGTCTGCATCTTCTAACTGTATGCAAATATTATACAATTATTATCATTATTGTAATATCTATAATATTTAGACATTCCATTTGCGATTGCTTATATTATTATGCTGCGTGTTGCACAAGATTTACAAGACTACAAATATTTAAATGATTTAAAACTTGATTTGGAAAAAGTTTCTAAGTCGATTATTCAACTTAAATTAATTTAACAGTTATTTAATATAAGTTGAATGAAGCGTAGTAATATACAACAACACTAGATAACCAGCTAACTTCGCTAATTTAAATTTTAATTACTTATTTATAAGTTTTAACTAATTCAATGTTAACTACACGTATATACTTGTTCAAAATTTAATTCTTATACATTTAAATTCTCAAAAAAATATTTAATCAGAATATTAAGCTAAAAACGTATTCATCAATATTGCCAATCATCATTCAAACGAGTAAACATTTAAAAGTCATAATAATCAAAAATATTTTTAAAAAAAGTTAAGTATCGCTCTAGTGTACCTACAGTATGAGTGGAGAATACTAGTAATACTGTGATGAATGTATTTGATGTGAATCGAAAAGAAATCATTGATTATTGAATAAGATAGAAAATTATTCTTACTAAAGACAGTTTAATTTTTTAGTAAATATGTCAGGGAACCAGACACAATTATTTTAATATATTATGATCGTATTTGTTTAATAGATTTAAAAAAACCACTGAGGACTTTAAATTTTAAACTTTCAAAAATACTATAAAAATAAAATAATATCATTGTAAAATCAATATATTTATCAGAATCTAAAATAAAAATGTTTTCAATAACAATAATATACAACATAACTACATATTATATAGACACGTAGGTAATAATTTAATATGTTTAAATTATTGTCTATGTTTTAAATATATGTATATACTGTATATATATATTATTATATTTAGGATCTGTAAAAAATATGCTTCCATCCCCCCACAACCATATAAGGCATACAAACGTGATACAAATATAATATAGATAACTATATTAGGTATATTAGTAAAGAAGTTTTTTAAGACAATACGATCGATCGAGTATTTTCCACGAACGTGATTCTATATTTTCTGTTGCATTTCGACGTCACTATTTTTTATTATAAATATAGATTAAATGTAAGTACCTACGTCCTACATGTAGTAACATTAATAAACCAATAACAAATAGTCTGTATTAGATGAAAATATATATTTGTTACATCCATTATCCCGGTTTTTTAGTGCTTTTTGTAAAATCACATTAATAGAAAAACACAGTAGTACAAATCATCCGTAATTACTTACCGTTATTAATTGAAAAACAGAAAAATCCTTGCTCGATTCCTTTACGTATAATGTCTGTGGAGTGTGGACATACTACACCAGATGGTATATACAATTACGTACAATGTATTTCATAACTACGATTTATAAAATAAACATACACAAAACTATGAAAGGACAATAAACTTAATGTACAGAATTTTTTACTCATTTGAAATGTTATTTTTCTTTTTATTAGAGTTGTACACGTGTCATATGGTTGATAGAAATCTTGAGAGTTCTTTCGAATACCTACACCTGTATTAATTAGGTTAGGTTAGATATAAGGTATGTAGGTATGTTAAAATTCTATATTGTACCATATGTCCATATGCATGTAATCATTTACTTGTTAGTTTGTTGTTAGTCTTACACCTTTACCCGCTTAAAATATCTTTCCATATTATCAAACGTTTCAATAGGTATAATGAACTTGAACCCTAACCTTATGACTGTATACGGTTTTACAATAATAGTGTATTATGAATATTAATTTATTTATAATTAATAAATTATGAAAAAAAATAAATAAATAGGTAACTTAGCGGTTGCATTTTATATTTTATAGACTTGATTAAAGTTTATGTTCGATAGATTTTTAATTAAAATTTAAAAATAACACAAGGACGTTTAAAAAAATATGTTAAACAAGTTCTAATAGTTCTATGAAAATGGTACATTTCGTTTTTTGACGCTTTTGTTGTTTCTCATTTATGAGAAATCGTATAATAAAATGTACTCAGAAAAATATTAATTGATATTAATATCATAAAAAAGCTAGATTTTAAATTATTATAAATATAAAATTGATATACTTTATTAAACACAATTTATGTTATAAATAAAAAACAAAATACAATTACATGTTTTTTTTTTTCAATAATAAAAGATATATGTTAGTCTGTTGTGTATTAGATTTTTAATGCAGTTCGTCACTGAGTAGGTATATCTGTAATTAATAATATGTTAAAAATGATTTCGACATAAAATATTACGAACGAAAAACGATTGTATAAAATAATGTAGATTGTTCACGATCGAGAAGCTCACCCCACCAACTCGTCCAATCGGCTACAAACTATCGTCAAGAGTTTTCATATTAATTGTAAATAATTGTAAATTGGGTTTCGCAATATGAAAGTTATTTTAAGCTCCGCAGAAATGTTTTACAATAATTTGTCTAAAATATGTACATATATTATGTATATTAGGTACGTAGGTAGGTATATTATTTATACCAATTCGATGGAAATAAGTAATTAAACAAGCAGTTTTTACCTATAAAATAATAATTATAAATGTGCCTAAAAATTATAACAGTTAACATTTTATTTTTATTTTATTTTTGTTTATAAAAACTACAAAAATGTATTTGGTAATCGTGGTTTATATTTACTTAAAAGTTACAAATACTGAATTATTTGTCCTAATTGTCCATAGAATATTAATAATACTATGAATATCGTAGACTCGTTAGTAATTTAAATCGCTAGTAAGTTGAATATTGTTATTAATAAGAATAAAAAAAAAAATTAAAATTGTATCAGATAATAAATAATATTTTTTTGCTGAATTTATTTATAGAAGGTATTCGGTCTCTTTTTTTATAAATTATCATTAATTTATAAATGAGTAAATAACATTAAATCACTCAATATAAACATTCAAAATAAATTGAATGCATATAGTATATCTACTAACAACAAAAGAAAAAAATATATCAGAAGTTTTAAAGTCGATTTGTCTCTACTTGTCTAAGAAATACGTTCAATACATTACCTACATTAATGAATACTCGTAATACTGACGTAACTTAACATGTGAGTGAAAAGCTTTGTCTGGTGACAAATGTTTGGAAATAAAAATATTAACTCAAATGTTATTGAACATTTTAAAGATTTATTCGAAATTTCGGTGAAAAAGAGTTTATGAATTTTTGATACCCATAATATAATATCGATTCAGAAATTTCTTACTTCTTGGTAGTTTCGGAAGTCTATTGAATTTTCATCAATAGTTTGAACCATCAATTATTAATCGAACTAGCAATAATGGGACAATATGAATTTAAAATGACGATAGAAATAGGTACCTACCTACATTCTATAATATGTCAATATGTCATAAATTTTAAGATGCTTGTATATAGTTAAAATTATATTTTATCAATCGTATTTGAATGTGAAACTAGTAATATTCTTAAAATCTATTTTCATATAAAGTAATTAATATCTTTACTTTACTTAATTTAAAAATATTTTAATAAATATAAAATTTGTAATTTGTATAGATACTGGCGATGATTATTGTTTAATCACATACAATAAATCAGTGTATCTTCTGATTTTAAAAATATGATAATACTCGGAACACTTATTGGATCAGGTTCCAGAGAAAAGCTATCTATCTGATATTCTATAAATATGTAATTAGTAATTTGACATTTTTAGAAAAATATTCTCTTAAGAAATCAGTTTGTATCTTTTTTACAATATAATATGTACGTAGAAAGGCAGTACATAATATTATTAATCAATATTTAAATTTTTAAATATTATTAAAATTATTGGATAAATCGTATTTAAAAAAAAAAAGCGGTCTATGATATGTAATGTATGCACTGTACGCATAAAGCATTTAAAATCAAGTTTGAACAAATTAGGTAGGTACACACCTATAATAGTTTTGTCCAACGTGAGATGGAGCTATAGATCTACATTTTTTGTTGAAATTTGTACAATTTGTAGATAACTAGTAATAATAAATGATAATTTTAATTTTGGAATTCGTGGAGTTTGCTCAGAATTACACGTGTGTTGTAAAATAAGAATTTAATCAATACAGTTTTAATCATTACCTATTTTTTTCAAACTAATGTTATAATGTCATCTGTAACATAAATTAACAACAAATGATATTTTTATTTACTTTAGTGAGTCAGTGGAAAATATTAAATTTCCGGAAAAATTAGTTAAAATATTTCAAAATTAACATAATATTCTATATTTATTAGAATTCATAATATTTATTTTTAATTTTCTTTTTTTTTATGCGCTTACAATGTAGGTTTATTTTAGCAATATTTTTGTACATGTACTACAGATAGTTTTTTTTTTTTTTTACTGGAAATGATTGTTTTATCGGTTTATTTGTGTTTCCAGTAAATGAAAACCTAACCTAACCTAACCTAACCAATACATACTAATTTATATTCATAGTAAAAGAAAAAGAAACTTATGGCTGCAATTTATATCTAAACGGAATGATTTCGCTCTCGTGTCTAATATAATACCTAATTTATATTTTTAATCTAAGTATATTTAATGTCGGACTCGTGGTTCTAATAGATAGTATTATATACCCGAAGATGTGTACCTCAGACCCAAATTTGAAATGTTACATTTGAAAAAGGGGCTCGCGTAGGTATTTTTTAAAGTCTAAAACAGATGAACTTTATTCAAACTCACAGTTTTTAACCGATCTTTCAATTCTTTCATATTATAATTATTAGCATCAATAGATTCAGCAACACGTGCCACAGACTACTATTTATTACTTACATTTTATTTTTCAACACATCAATATTATCGATAATAACTAACTAGGGAAAAACTATCGGATTTTTATTTATAATATATTGTGCCGCATTTAGTTACAGGAAACAAAATAATTATTATGATTGGATACCTACTCGTTTTTCGCACCTGTGTTTTTATTTAGTTAAGACCACTCAAATTTATACAGTTTACATAATTTTTTTTTAAAAAAAAAACGGGGTAAATCTGCAGCATTTGATGTATTGTTGCGGATACTATCACGTGCAGGATCGACTGGAGTAGTATAACGCAGAGGTTCCTAAACTGTGGGTCGTGATTATATTTTTGGTAGGTCGCGCTGTATTTTTATATTAAAAAAAAATATTTATTTTTTTTGTTGTAAGCAACTGATTCATTAAAAAAATATGTCATTTATTGACATTATATTATTAATATATTATATATTATTTATTGATATTATGGGTCACCAAATTTAAAAAAATCCACAAAATAGGTCGTACAATAAAAAGTTTGGGAACCTCTGGTATAACGTATATTATTAATGTATATTTTTATAGTTAATAATATAATAATAATTACCATAATATCATCTAATCAAACGGTGTGACGTTGTTGTTTGGTCAACAGGTTTTGGTGCGTCACGAAGAGCTCCGGTACAGGAAGCACGTGCGAGTGGTGCGCGTGCTGCTGATCAACGTGATCGTGGTGCTGGTGATGTGGCTGCCGATCACCGTCGTGATGTGCCTGATCTACGTAGACGGCAGCCGGGACACGGAGGACACGGGTTACTTCCTGCGCTCACACCACTTCATCATGGGCCTGCTGTTCGCGCTGCTCAACACCGTCGTCAACCCCATCCTGTACGGCGTGCTGTCCGAGAACTTCCGCAAGTGTTTCGCCCGGCTGTGGTTCATATCGAAGCGCCGGCGGGCCATGCACAGGGAACTGTTGGACAACGCCAGCAAGTGCGGCGCCCGGACGCCCAGCAACGGCCACTACAACTCGACCCTGCAACCGGGAAGTTCGGCGTCCGTGGTCGAGCTTCCGGCCACCGCGATCGTGTCGTCGTCCGCCACCAACGAGTGTTGGTGATGCGAGCCCCCCCCCAACACATAATATTATATCTGCACGATTCGAACACAATCGCAGCCGCATAGAACGTGATGTGGGTAACATCGTAAATATTCCATTAAATGTTTAGAAATATTTTATAACACGGTTTTTACGACCCTTTGTTGATAATAATTTACATCGTAAAGGTGTATGTAATTTGTTTTATTTAGAGCAATAGAACATACAGTATATAGGCCCTATTAACTATGTGTTCGATTTCGCAGGACGATGTGTACAGACTATTGGCGTAAATCGCATAGATATGGTTGCTGAGGTTGACTAAATATCTATGTCCTATTATATGTCCTATAGCAGCCCGTGATAATCTTAAAAATGATTAAACGTCTTTTGAGTACTTACCGCAACGGGTCGAAACGTGCTATCGAACTTATCGTTTATCTCGTAGACATTGGAAGAGACGTTTATTCTATAATAAAGAAACTATTTTAACAAATAATATATTATGACCAAAACAAACGGCGTGCATTGTAATTGAATGACTACATAGTTGTACATTAGTCCGATATTAATATATATTATTACATATTAATAAATATAAATAAGTAGTTTGTTTTGCATAAAACATTACCCACCTATAATGAATTTAAATTATTTATTTATTTTACTCGATTAATATAAAGATATCAAAATGTAATGGATGATATGTTTCCTTTAAAATTTGTTTGGCGCTTATACCCCCAATATTTTTTAATGATTTGCGCCTATGCTATATAGGTATGAGTACATAATATAATATGTTCTATACACCGTTTTACCTCTAAACAACCCCTACCTCTCAGCCCTACTTTTAGCGCATATCTATACCTACGCATATAATATGCGTGTGAATTAGATCAGGCTAAAGTTTAGATGTTGTCTTACCTAACCCAATCACCAGAGTTATTATGGATAATAGCGATGTGTACATAATATTATGGTTCCCGATAAACAGCCCCCGCGATTTTAGTCAAAAACACTCCCCTACCAATCCCACCCCGAAAGCACGCCATGACATCAGATGATCTCACTATAATAGTTTAATGTTATGATAATATTATTGTAATGTAAATATTATTATTATTTTATTATAAATACCTACCTACGATATAGACTTATCTTCTACATACCTACCTATACAATGTATATGTTATATTATATAATTAATAATATATTAGTGGGTAAATATACCCGTTATTCGTCATACGTTTATTAATTGATGTTATTATTACTATTATTACTATTGTCCTATTGATGTATTGTATCGTATATTTTTTTAGTTTTGTAGAATGTCATTTTTTTTTATATTTTAGCATAAACATTTTTTTTATCATATCTATGTTTATATCCAAGAACACACTACACAATATTATTATAATTATGTGACTATTTATTTATTAAATTAATGTACATGATGGTTATTTAATCTGTGTAACATAAGCAAACGTGGGAAACAATGTACCAAAGTGATTTTTTTTT
>VUJU01005206.1:0-14710 GCA_009835225.1 Aphis craccivora
AAAAAATATATTTTAATTACCAACACTAATCGAAGTACACTCCAAACCTTACATACGTATAATAGAGTGATTTACCACGTTTTACAATTGATATTTTTCTATTTTATTTTTCTCTAGTCAAAATTATTAGTCGTAAGTCATATGGTAAACTATGCTGCTGTATATATAAATATAGGTACTAGTATATTAATAAAAATGGGCGTAAGTACCGAATTTCAATTAAGCGTACTACCATAATATTCATATTATATCCAACAGTTGTTTTAAGTGCATGCAGTGAACTTTTATTACATAATATTATTATTCATTAAATATTTCAGAACTTAAGATTTTTATGATTATAATATTTTTTTTTGTAAATATTATCTTAGGAGTATGGCAATTATAGTTGGGCTGCTAATAATTTAATGATTTTAGAAACTGTTAAATAAGTATATACCTATACCTACTTTTACATTACCATTGAAGATTAAAAATTACCATATTTTTAATTAAAGTATGATAAAAAAATTCCCAAAATAACGGAAAACTATATAATTAATTATTTTAAAAATAATATTTAAAATGATTTAAAAATACATATAATTATTTCAATAATACAGTTTTAGCTTTAATTAACATAATTTTTGTCAATCTTGCTGTAGGTTTAAACTGTTAGAATGTTGTGGGATGTAAGACGTTAAAATATTGATTTATAGATTATACCTACTACTATTGTCTATTACTCATACCTTTATATTAGTCTAAAGATGTCAATGGCTCAGTGTTGAGCAATATTATAATAATATAATATCGGACGTTTTGCATTCTACAGCCCAAACGAAAATCGATGTAATAGGGATTCAACAGCCAATGTGGCATTC
Source organism: Aphis craccivora (assembly GCA_009835225.1). Taxonomy (NCBI): domain Eukaryota; kingdom Metazoa; phylum Arthropoda; class Insecta; order Hemiptera; family Aphididae; genus Aphis; species Aphis craccivora. Next base: position 864 of record VUJU01005206.1, read on the forward strand.
CATAATAATTTGAAGGAAAATCTAAAACAGCATTCTAACGCTGGACGTTTGTAGCGTCGAGCTCGTTTATACACTGTTCATGAATTCCTGGTATATACTTACACACGATCCACCTACATACTAAACTTAACGCAGAAACATTTAATAAATTAACTACAAAACTCGATACCATTTCTCTATATGCAATATATATATATATTATAGGAGTTCGTAGTTGATAAAAAAAAGCGACTCGCATAATTTCATATATTTGTTTTTACAAAATATGAAAAAACATCTTGTTTTTAACATTTTTTAGACTTAATACTATATCATATTGTGTGTATCAACCCAAAAATTTGTATGTATTAATATTGCATTATTATGTATTATGTATACTATTATAGTGTTTAAATTAAAAATATAATTCATTATATAAATATGAACTTAATAGATTTAAAAATGTTAATATTTTTCCACTTTTTAAATTATGAAATTTTAAATTCGTTTTGTTAATGTATAAAACTATTTTGATAAAGAATGATAATGATATAAATTAATGAAATTAATGATATACATAATTAAAAACCATTTGTTATAGTTACCCAATATTCATTCGAAATGGGTAAGTGAGAAATGTATTATGCATTAACCAAACGTTGATATCAATTTATAACAAAAATCTCATATCTCATCTGTAGTTTATTGTTTTTTAAGAAAACAATAGATTTTGAATGTTTTGCAAGTTGTTATACATATTTACTTAATTTTTTTCTGCATTATGAAATCTATATATTTGTGTGTATTTAATATAAACTTCATAGTATATTAAATACTGATTAATGATTACTGTCTTACTGAACTGTTAAAGTAGAATAGCACAATATATAATAATAATCTGATATAATATATAATATAAGTTTATAATGTTTATATAACTGGATTGTATACAAAATGGTAAACATAATATATTCATATTTTAAATTCTGAGCGGAGCGATGAATGTATTGATTTTAAAATGATGTGTGTTTATTTTATATGTATGTGTACTGTACACTATAAGTAGACGATAAAATGCTTCAATTTACAATATATAGACTATAGAGGGTGGTTTTAGATGGAAAATTGAATCTAATCTCTACTTTAAACAGGTCAAAATTAGAACTTAAAAAATACATTAAATATTTATAGAACTATAAAAAATTTTCCACTTGGTAAAAGTTGTTTGAAAATTTTATAGAGTCCTAGTGAGTTAAATTTATCATTTCGAAAATATCGGAAATTTATAGTCACAATATTATTTACAAGCATTTAAAATTTTAAAATTATAATTTTGACAAAATTTGTCAAATTTCAAAAACGTATAAACTATTTTGTAGGTACTTAGAAATTTTTAAAATATTTATTTTTATACCTAAGATTATAAAATATAATGCAAGGTTCTTTATTAGTTTTTCTACTTATATAACAAAAATAAAAAGTTTATTAGAAAGCCACATTCATTTTTTATGACCGCTTAAAATTCAAATTTTTAAGAAATTGAATATCTACTTGTATAATAAATATCCCTCCTAAAAAATGTAAGTTTTTTGTTGTTATTCAAAAATGAGTTCCTAATAAATAAATAGATACTTGAAATATTCACCAAACGTTTATATTATTATACATATGGTATACATTTTGAAACATTTTGACTCTTTTTGAGATATTTATTATTATTTTTTTTTTATTATTTAACGAAACAAATACTTACAATCTGTATATAAGATATTTATAGTAACGAGATATTGTCGATTTTAAATTTCATCACTAGATCGAAATTTATAAAAATGAAATTCAAGATCTTTTGTTTTCTTTTGTTTTGTCTACACATTTATAATTTTCTAAATATGCTGAATAATTTTGTGTTATTTCAAGACAATTGAAATTTTTTATTGTTTTTTTTTTTTGTAAATGATAAAAAAATATTCATGGTAGATATTTTAAAATAATATTACACTAATAAGGCTACTATTCCATGTATTATGATATTTTTGATTATTAATATTATAAATTAATGTATACCTAATATAGGTAGTTACCTACCGATATTATTCGTATATCATGTATAGTTTAGTCAATATAACCTAATAGATAGTAAGCTAGACATAAATAACTGTTTCTTGTCATATTTATTGTTTATATATTTATGTAATTTGTTAATATAACGTTAAATGACATCATCATGATTGATTGATTGATTTTTTTAACTCGCAGATTTGCTAAAAGATGGTGTACCATTAGCGATATTATCAGTTTGGGCGTTTGGTCAATTGTTGATTTCATTCTAGTTATTTTTTACAAAGATCTATAATACGAATAATGTAGAATTTACAATACATAAATACTGAATCTCTTATCGTGAATTTGAGAGTATTCGATTTCCGCAACATCGTGGCAATAGGAAAATGCAACCGACTTAGCTGCTTAGTCCTACAGGAATGATCTCCTACTCAGAGATAAATTCTAACTTAAGGATATAAAATACTCAACGGCCATTTCTTTTAAATTACTATGATACTAAAACAGTAGGTAAATATAATAATATAGGCGTTGCAATCGTAAACGTTCACTGTGTTACTATATAATATATAATTTTATGTACAGTATGCAAAACTATTGTAAAGTAATTCCCGTTTTATAGGATCCAAACAATGGAAATATGAAAGAAATAATAAATAGGTAATGATGTTATATAGCGTAGTAATATAGTAATAATTCAAAGTGAGCAATCTTCACTCGAACAAACCAATTGAACCAAACAATCGTCGTCTGCTTGTTTCTATTTATGACCCATATGTTTTTTCATTCTTTCTCTGCAGTAAGGCCAGTAAGACTATATAATAATCATAATAATTATATTATCTTTCTTTTTACTACGTAAAAAACAGCTTATATCCTTGAACATTTGATATGTAAAAAAAAAAAAATTAAACAATACAAGCCTTAGCGTTAGTTTAGATGTATAAATATTTTATATTCAAAAGTCTAATTTATACACGTAATGAATAACTGGCGGTACTTACTTAAAATAAAAGTTCAATATTCACTATAATATGGTTAGAATAAATACAGTTCAATATAATTGTTATATTATGTATATTGGAAAAAATCGACAGGATTAACTAAACAAAAAAAGGGTGGTCAAGTGGATAACGCTTTGCTGTACAGTTAGTAGGTATCGAATGGATCTCGGACATAGAGTAAATCATTATATATTATATAAATATAAATATACAATAATATAAACATTTGATGAAAATTTCAAGTATTTACAGTGATTTGTTTTTGAAACTATAAAAATAAATCGATTGATGATTTTATCCAAAATTGATTTTACATAAAAATTCCCGTTTTTGCGTCGCTTTCTTGTGGTTTTTCTCATTTTTTTTTAGAAAATTAATGTAAACTTCTTATTTTTTTTTTTTACCTCTATAATGCACCAAAAATATTCACTTTGCCATCGGAAACCACCCCTGATGTTTTAAATTGAAGCATTAAGCATCATTTCGACAAGTTATTGTGTATTGGTGTACACAGACACACACAAAAAAACCACATCATTTTAAAATCAATACATTATTCTTCACTCCGTTCAGAATCTAAAATACTTAAAAGTAAAAATGGTGTAGTTTTATAAAATACTATTTAATTTACGTTTATCTAACTGATACTAACTTAAACCTATAAAAACTATACATTCAATAATGTTAAAAGATATCTTTTTCGGGCTTAAAAACGTATAAATTACAAATTTCGAGTTCTTAGTTATTCATTTTGGATAAAAGAATATGTTTTGGTTAAACATTTTAAAAGTTGACGTAGTTAACTCGCATTCATAATTTATGATAAATTTCAAGAATTTACATGGCTTATTCGTTTTGTATGTGAAATGACGTGTTTGAGATAAAAATCTCAAGGGTAACACTAGTAATTTAATTTGAAGAAAAATTAAATAATAAAAATGTATTACATTCATAATGACAAATTTTTGTTTATCATGTTTTCACATATTTCTTTAAACATTTTTTTCATATATACTTATAGAACGATTGGTCATGAATTATGACATTCTATTGCTTAAAACGTGTAAAAATTATAACCTCTATCTATAGTTACAGTTTTTTTGAAATAAATAGAAAAGTTAAGTTGGAATAAGACATGAAAAAGTTTAAAGTATCTTTTAATATTTCAGTAGCAATGGTATAATATTTAATATCTATGATCTATCATTGAAAGTGTATAATTATTATAAGTTTATTACCACACGTATGACATACATTAATTAAAATAATAATATTAATCAGTACAATTTGACTATTAGATAACGTATTCAACCGGTGTAAAAATATGAGCAATGTTTAAGAGGCTATAGAGGTAAATTGATTTTAATATCAAAATTAATAACATATAAAAACATAACGTTTTTAATAAAGATTTAATATAATACTTGAATTTAAATGTTGATAAACCAAATATAATTTTTGTTTGATTTATTTTAGTGGTATTTTCCTCATAATTTTATACTCCTGTGAATATTTGTTTTTTAACTGTAAACATAAATTTGATGTTTCATTTTTATTTATTTATATTATATTTTGAGATTAAAATGTATATAAATAACAAACTAATAGATTAAATACTTTTAAAAGTGAATAGATATTAAAATAAAAAGTTAATTACATAAAAGTATTGAATATATTCCTTTTATTTGACACTATACATCTAAATGACTAAATAATTTAAGTATCAAAATAAATGCATTTAATATTCTAAAAACGAATATCTGTAATTTACCAAAGAACATGACATAACATAACGATAAACACTATATTGGTAATTTCACTGTACTATTTTGGTGATATAAAATATTTTTTTTCAAAGGAATAAACATTTTTAGAAATATATCCAAAATACAATAATAAATACTAATTATAAAAAGTATTTTAAATACCTACTAGGTATCCAAGTATAATAATTTGTTAATATTCAATTGCACATATAAATTATATAATATTCAAAAAATATATTCTAGATGTGAGTTTCTAAAATAAACAAATAACTATGTCCTAAACTAACTTTTGTTTAAACTTAAATTGTTACGAAATGGAATAAAACGGCTTTAATAGGTTATTTACCGTATATTCTATCATTAATGCTAAGTAAATATAATAAAATGACTACAATTTTTAATAGTTTATTTGTTGTTTATATCACTTATTTTAATGCGAAATCAACTATTTAAAAAAAAAAAAATCATGTTTGCCATGGACAAAAAATAATATGTAAGTTATGCCATAACATACTATTTCTTAAGAAAATGTATCTTTTCTTACATCTTTAGTTTTCAAATTTTCCGGTAGTCAATATTTAATCAGGTGCGCTAAATATTTTTACTTTAAAAATCTTAGTTAATATTTGTGGTATACTCTTTCAGCAAGATTCATGCCGGTTTTGTGTATTCCCAATCAAAATCCTTTTATCTAGATTCTCGACTATTTTCACTGTTACAGGATATTTTCACTGTTGTTTTACTAACAGAGCATCGTTCGAGGACGCGCAAAAGAGCCAATTTTCGTCGGGCCATGGTGTATTCTCACACTGGAGAGAGTATAGTCGATGTTGAATTTATGAACCGTTTTTGTTTGTCCAAACACATGAATTAATAGTAATTTAACCATGACAAATAATGTTGCATAATAGTCGGTATAAAATCGGTATAATAAAAAATATACATATTAAGTACGGTTTTAAAATTTTGAATAATATTGTAGATGTATAATAACACGACATTCAGTAGATAGTTAAAAATAGTATTAAAACTAGTTAAAATTATTAAAATGATAATTTGAATAATAATAAAAAAAAAATGTTTTGTATCACAATACACATACAAATAATTGAATAAAACTCATTATCTCCCAGCCCTTGTTCTGTTTATATAATATAGTTATTAGTTGTATACCATGCTATATATAAGGATAAGAAAACGAATATTTAGTTGGCGTAATGCATAAAACACAAATCACATAATCGATAAAAACTTGGCAGTCAGTCTAAGAATCACAAAGAATAGCAAAGAATACTCGCCCCCTCCTTCCGGATATAATTGCCGATAATGATAATACATTGTGATAAAATCATTAAGAAACTAGTAAAATAACCAAAACACAAAACTATTTAGATTATGATTAAGATATTAATAAATGGAAAACAGTATAACGTCTTACCGAACAAAATAAACTGCTCATTTCCCGCCGTTTCTTTAAAAGCAAATCAATATATCATATTGAGTTGACGAAAAGCACAATATCGTTTCACGTTTCACAAACTTCCGGAAACATATTATTACGTTTATGCGTAGTTAACCCTAAGTGCTCGGTGCATCAAATTTACAATAGTATACCGCCCATCATTATATTTATTAAATACCATTTAAACAACGCAAACATTCTTGTTAAACCCCTGTAGGTACAAGTAGCTTAACAACCTCAGTATAGTATAACAATAATAGGACATAGAATAAATTTATTTGCAGAAGTGCTTAATACCACATGACTCAAATTACAAACACAACACACAACACTTTTGTCTATTCAATGAGTCATATAGATAAAACAAAAATCTGTTTCCTCTAAGGAAGCTACATATTATACTATTATAGTCTAAGATATTTTAATAACCAATAATCAAGTTATAGATATTATACGAATTTATAAGTTTTTTAATTCAACATAAAGATGATTATTGGATATGATTTACTTATTGCTAAAAAAAAAAAAAACAACAACAAAAAAACTGTGTAAGTATTTATTAAATGATACGTAATACGTATATAAGGTTATAAGTTCATATTGTCACTACTCGTATCAAAATATTATGTTAAGTAATTTTTTTTCGAATTTATTAGTATGTTCCATAAGTTACAAGGTAATAATTTATTTCCGGACTTGATAATATTTTCACTGATATAATAGTAATATAACATCTATAAAAACATTGGTACAATAATATATCGATTTTATAATATAAAATTGTACACACAGTGTTATTTTTTTATTACCTAGTTAAGTTTTGTACTTCGATTACATTAGATAAACGTCTTGTTCTGGATTTTAATTTAAAAAATAAAACAAAAGTAGTAAACACCAAGCTATCCAACGTCTTGTTTACCTCTCTTCAACGTAAGATCAATAAACTAAAACAGTGAAATTATAAGTACCAAGATAAAACGATATTATTGTTATTTTTTATTACATAAAATATAGTTTTACTGTCTGAGTAAGTCATACTACAGTAAACCAGCAACTCCGGAATCGTCAAATATCAGTTCTATTTGGTGTTTTTAAAGTATTACTCATTATAATCTCGATCACACTCCTTAATAAAGAATATAATAATAGGTATATGAGTATAATTTAATTTCATAACACTATCTATTGTAATAGTAGAAAATATCATTGCGTATAGTTAAGTACATAATACTTATAACTGTGTAAGTTTTTTATATTATACTTAATAATTGTCGAAACTAATTAGGTATATTACAAAGTTTAAATAATAATAATAAAAAAAACTGTTTTTAAGTCTCAAAAATAATGTCACCGAGTTATAACAAAATAATTAACATCGTTATTCATCGTTAATATAAGTAACTTTGTCTAGAATTTGAACTACGAAATAATCGTGTTTGTATATTTAAGAGTTTTTGATTGTTTTTTTGATTTACGGGGAGATTGCATTACATTTTCCAATCTTAATTATAGAAATTGAAGATATTTTATAAAATGCGTGCATTATAAAATATTCATTATTACTAAATTTTAGAGATTTTGATGATTTTTCAAAATTTTAACTTCAACTACTTATAAACGAAATAAACCTATGTATTTTTAATATTTTTATATTTTTATAAGAACAACTCATGTAGGATTTTCTTTACAATTTTCAAACATGGAAAAATACATTTTTCAGCTAATGTTTAAAATATGGCAGAAAATTAGTTAGCATTTTGACATCTTATTCGACTTAAAAAATAGTTTAATAAATATTGTAAAATATCAATTGTGTACAACAACTTAAATTACAAAACAACAATATACTTATGATAAGTTAATTCGATAACTTATTGATGATAAGATAGTATTTCGGTATATTAAAAATTAAACGCGCATAGCACTGCTGTCATCAAATATTATTCTACTGTGACGGTGACAATAAAATACAATATTGTGTTTTATTATTTGATATTAAATTTAAAATACATAAAGTAAAAATTTAATTTTTTATGACATTAACAATATGCATAATATGCGTATGGAAATCAATGATATATGCTTTTTCCCTTAAAATTGACGAAATATGCAAAATGTGCATTTTAATTTTTCTATTTTTAAACTCACCATTGTTTATATCAGAATTCTGCTCAGTCTGCTATAAATTAAGTGTATATAGAACAATATGCAACTCTTAAAACTTTCGAGCCCTAGGTTATGTTAACATGGACATGTTTTGGGTTATACCTCCAATGCAATGTTTCATTTTCGTGTGAAAATTGTCAACTAAAATTAGTTTTAGCGCCGTTTGAACATTGCATTTTGGATTCATTGCAAAATGATTGCCCGTATCAACGCGTTCATGTGACCTAAATAATTCATGTTAAAACATACTTGAAATTCTTACGTTATGATCAAAAAACCATTTTTCATAAATAGAAAAATATTTAATAAGCGTTACGCGTTCGTATAACAGACACGAACGGATACAAGTAGGTTTTGTAGCCTCGACGAACAATAGTCAGGCGAGTATGTTGCGGTTAATTAAATAAAAATAAATTAATAAAGATCACCAAGATGGAAACTGAAGGCTTCTTATCTGTCAACTTTTGCTGTTACACTATGACGCTGTATCACGCGTCCATCATTAACATAATTTTGTTATCACAATATGCATGTATACTTACAGTGATTCAAAGAAATGACTAAATAACTCGTTCTGCTGTATTGTAGACGTCGAGTCATTTAACAGGTCCCTAATGGATATGTAAATATATTCAATTTAAATTGTAATGATAACAATCTTTGTAAGACAATTCCGACTGAAGGAGACGAGTGGATCAGAATCTATTACTTAGGATATGTTATTGACGTTATTGTATATGACATTATTGTACAATATTGTATTACCTATATTATATTACATTCATATTATAATTAGTATTTCTCAATTCAATTCGATAGATAGAATTATTTTTTTTCCTAACACATCACATAGCTTATAAATCCATATTGACATACTGCAGTAAAATGATTTGAATAGTTCGAACTATGAATAAAAATAACATAACTTAAAATTAGTTTAAATATTTTGAAAGACATATTATGTATAGAGGAATATTGCTTTAATAAAAATGGAATGTTTTAAGTTTTACAATAAATATATTTTTTTAAATAACTTGAGTAATTTGAGAAACATCTCGTGAACTTCCGTTAAAATATCTAGCTTTGTCAAAATTTGAAACAAAAAGTTACTGTACTCACCCACTTTTTACTTTTGATATTTTTAAATTTCTACGAGAAAAACTTATGAACAACCCTTTATTATAATGTTATAGACAATTTTATGCATTTTCAATTACAATTGCAATTATAAACCAACCTCTATATCAAATATCAAACCAATTATTTCTGCTTCAAAAAAATGTACAAAAAAAAAAAACATATCATTGTAAAATCAATAAATACATTCTTTGTTCTGATCTGAATGAACAATGAATTATTGATCTTAATTCGTGTCTTAAGATATACATCTGACTAGAGGGTCGTGTTAACGTAAATAATTAATTAAAATACTCATTGACATTGATAATTTAATATAAATAATTGTATTGAATACAATTATTAGTAAACGACATTTTATTTCTACTCTGTTATTAGGTAAATGCCAGTTTGAATTGAAACTGTCGTACATAGCTGTTTTAATTAAAATATATTACTTAAAAATTGTTTAGACTGAATATTATATATGACATACTGGATGATAACGGATATGACGTCATAGTAAGCTATGTAGTAGCTATCAATGTTAAATTTGTTATTTATCTATAGATTATAGTGTTATAGTAATTACGATTTACAATATCAAGTATTATTTTTTAAGAAACAAAAAGATTCATTATTAAATTCTAATGTGTATAATATGTATAATATGGTTGAAATGAAACGAACATACGAACACAGCGAACAAAATAAAAATATTATGACTTATAACATATTTTACTAAAATAAAGTATCTTACATTATTCGATAAAATCGAATTTTCGAAATAATGAGTGTTCTTTATAACAATAATCGCGTGGTCAGATGGTCTATGAATATTATAAGAAGATTAATATTGTCAACGTGAGAAATTAAATTATAGTCTCGATAAGTGTATGAATGTTACTCATGTAGAAATAAATATGCACAATACAATTAAGGCGACCAATTTCTTTGGAAAAGAATGCTGCTTTGAAAATGTATTGTTTATAATATATACATACTAGATGTCTTCGCGTACTTCGTCGCACGTAAAAATCGTTGCGCAGAACAATCGAGTCCTGTTTTAAATATTTTTTTTTTAATTTTAAACACTTTTTTTAAAACATCAAAGCAATCTTGTAAGGCAACATAATAACCTACTTTGTGTGTCATTAATGCATGTAATATAGATTGAAATATTTACTTTAAAGAACTTCAGAGTAAATAAATTTTTTTATTTTCAAACCATCTGGCAGTATAATAAATTGAATTCTTTAAAGAAAGATAAGAGCTTGTTGTTGTCATTCGCCCGGAGCGTGACCGTACCGTTGTGAACATGTACGGTGACCATGTGCGATGTACCGTACCGCGTTCGACGACGGCGCTACGAAAATAATCACTTTCAATATTGTACACTTTCATCTTTATCATCATCGAAGATCAAAGCAATCATTAACTTAGCCATCTTTGCTACATCGACGGCGAATGCGAAGATATTAGTACATGTATCAAAGGGATGTAATAGCCAAATATTAGATATTTAGATGTCCGTTTCTGTCACATACTCACATAACTGTCAATCTTAAATAATTTTTATTTTTTTCAATTAACTTATTAAATCAGTGGTCCCCCCCAACCGGCGGGGGATATAGTGATGACTTTAACTTAATCGGGGGAGGGGGGAATGAGATTTTAGTAAATTTATAAGGGGGCGTAGAATGGAAAAAATTGGGATCCACTGTATTAAATGATATTTTAAAGTTGACTATAGTTAGGTTAGGTTAATCCTTAAATTTACTGCTGTATTTTGATGATCCGATTATTCTGATACTAGTGTAGTACCTACTAAAGGTATTATTAATGTATAGGTATTAAAAGTTATTCCCAGTATTGTAAAATACCTACTAAAATGTATTTCGCTTTACTGGAATGCTGTCTCTTATTAAAAGTTTGAGTAATGTACTATGTAGGTGGTTTTGAGATGGTACTCTACGGTATCGATTTAATTCGTTGCCTGTCAATCCGATGTCTTATTATATGAGCATATATATATACATTTATCGTCAGTCAGTAGATACATCAGACATTATTATATACATATTATGTAGTATGTGCATATTATACAACGGTTTTTGGAACGTTCATAGTATAACGAGTCTTTAATAATGCCTGTGCAAACATAACATGAAAAGCGTTTATTACCGCCATAATTGAGTAGTATTGTTATTTTGGATTTTTGAACAGTAGATAAATAAAATACATAATACATTAAGTATAGATACCTATTTATTATTATTATTATTAAATTAATTTGAAAAAATAATATAATGGGTTTAGCTGTTTTGTGATTTGTTTTGTTCAATAATTTGTACAAGTAATTTTAGTATACTATCAAAATAATATTGAAATCATAATATTCACTAACTAAAAATAAACAATATTTATATATTGTTTATTGAAATACTGGAACAATTTCTAAACTTATAACAAAGAATCTATTAAAAATAAACAAAAACCACAAAAAATGAAAATGGTGTTTAAAAAATGTTGATCGAATTGTATGAAAATTAATGTACTAAATTAATTAACTATACTTACATTATATTGTACTTTTGTACTATTTACTATTTGAATATTTTTGTCTCTATAAAACACATTTTGAGTAGTTCATTTTATAAAATTATTTGGAAAAATTAGAAGTTTGTTTCAACACGATTCTATGATTATAGTAATTATTTTAAAGTTTAGTATTATCTTTAAGAAAAGAATCATTAATTCGTCATAAAGCTCCGATTTATTAGACATTAATAGACGTGCAATGAAGCGCCGTTAATATAATGGTTATTTTTTTTTCTTTAAAATGAATTGTTGAATATAGATACATGATGTATTACGATGGCTATATGTTTTTTTCCAAGCTATCAAAAAGTTTAGAAAGTTTAAATTGGAATTTGTTTGTTTTGTTTAACTTGGTTATAGATTAAATTTAATGTTATGAAGTTGAATTAGGTACTAAAAATGGTTTAATTTGTTTTATATTTATGTTGGAATATATTATATCACTACCTATATCAGTTATATCTGTGGAAAAAAAAATTGAATTTCGCGTTGTAAATCAATATATTATACTTCAATACGACAAACATATCTTTATAAACTTTTTGATATATATTTATCGATATATCATGCTATAAATTTTATGCAGTGATTAATTAATGTATGTAGGACGTAGGTACCTAATATTACTATTACTATTATAAGTAAACTGTTGCAGCATCGAGGCAGACAGATTGTGTTTTTATATAGACTTTATTCACGTTTAAATTTAAACAACACAAACACATTTATTAAGGACTTATGGTACCATCTAAATATAATAGCGATACCGATACAAATTATCTTATTTAAATTGATCAAGTGGTATTTGGTAAGTAATGTCTGTTTTTCATAATTATTATATTATGCGTTGTTGTCACAATGTCTTAAAAATATATAGGTATATATATTTTTTTTGAATCAAAACACATTTTATAGAGTCGCAGTAAAATTCAAATTTAAATATCTCACAATGTCCATCTAAATGCCGACGACTGTTTTAGATGTCCATCTCCTAGGGCATGCAACTGATGAAAAGACGAATCAAGCAAAGAAAAAAATCGAGGGGCCCGAGGTACACGAATAATGATAATATAATATTGTATAGAGCTCTTAGAATCACAGCGTTCTCCCTCGTTCGTTATGCTACTGACGCATCTGACGCTATTAGTATAATATCATACTATACACACTATACATTTGAATAGCTTTTTGTTATTTTTCACATCATTTATGTGTCGTAGTATGTATTGTAAATGTACAGTATATTATTATTGAGCATTCATATTACACATAATTTAAACATTGACAATGCACAATTGTAATAATATCGTTTGAGCGACAGTTTAAATAAATACAAGATAAATAAATATGTACCTATACATATATATATATATACTCGTATACACCTAAATATAAATACTATAAATGTATATATATATATTATATATAACACACACGCGTCATACAAGGTATATATAGGGTAATTATTGTATCACTTAACAGTTAACAGTAATTAATTTAATTTATTCGATAAATATATGATTTTTTTTTTAAAGCGTGGCCAAGTGGGTACCGCTCTTACAGATTAGGTACCGTGTGGATCATTATTATATATAGCAGGGATGGGCAACTCAAAGTAACTAGCGGGCCACTTTTAAGTATTTTAAAATCTAGCGGGCCGCAGTGCATAGGAGAAAGCAAAAAAAAAAAAAA
>VUJU01005207.1:1668-14708 GCA_009835225.1 Aphis craccivora
ATTTTAAATTTTTACGAAATAGCGTAACGATAACGATTTATCCCAAACGATTTTAAATATTTGTTATTATTCAAAAAGTATAAGTCGTAGATACTTGACAATTTTACCAGTTATTAAGATTCGCGTTTTATTTACGTGATTTAAGTTTTAAAACATTTTGAATTTTTTTGAGCTATTTATAGACAACTGAAATTTTCAATTTTTCTAAAAAAATATTTTTGAAGTGTTGATAAAATTTTTTGGCCATATCAAAATACTTGAAACTTTAATACAAAGTTCCTCATAAGTTATTCTTATAGTGATTAAAAAATTATAAGAATACATAGGCACAATTTTTTTTTTACTAGCATTTGAAGTTCAAATATTGACAAAAATTTGTCAAAATCGTGAATATTTGCAAATTATTTTGAAGGTATAATTCATAAAAATTATTGTATAAGTAGCTAAGAGTTGAAAATTTAATACAAGATTTTTCATAAGTTTAGCTTACATTAATTATAAAAGAACTTAAATTTTGGTATATTCAGGCCATTAAAACATAAACCACCTTTTTCACTAACCACTGGAAATTATATTCTATGCTGACAAATCATCTCCGTTCAGAATCGTTTTTCGTATACAATGATACCTATCATTGGATTCAAATTTAACACTCCTATAATAATATATAATAAAGATCCATACGGCACCTAATGTACAGCAGAGCGGTACCCACTTACCCACTTTTTTTTAATTGATTAAAACTTTTTTTTATTTTTACTCTGAAGTTCATTAACGTTTTTTTTTAGATGTTTACATTAATGGTATAGTAAATGATGAATTATTCATTTATTTGATTTGGAAGTAAAGAAATTATTTGGGTTAGGAGGGTAGTCTACGGATTGACGAGTGACTTGAGTTTAATAAAGGTTTTTGTACTATACTGACAAATTTAGTTTACATTTTCAAAACGAATTGCAGTTATAAATAATATTTATTTGAAAGGGATCAGAATGTTCGAATTAGAGAAAAATGAAAAGTTTCTTTTATATTAATTTGTTCTGTTCAACTTTTTTTAGTAGAATTGTCATATTCGAGTCAATAACTTGAACCGGAATGATAAATCGGAATATTTTTCGTAGTATGTTTATTTAAGCGAGCTACCTGTATAATACTGTTTTTATTAACAGTTTTATTATTTTTACCATTTTAACGATGTATTGGAGACTGTGGCATAATTATATCTCATGGCAAAGGTCGTATGACAATACTCGTGACAATATTTGCACCACGACTGTATTGAATAAATGGCGTTTATAATTTTATAGCGCGTAATTATATTCATTTACATTTTTAAAGAGACGCAGTTAGATGCACTTACGTATTCAAAAATTATGTAACTAAATAAGGTTGAAAATAGTGATTTTTATATAAGTAGTAAATTTATCATATTCAGATTAAAAAAAAAACGAGATCACGTCAATTGATTTATACAATTGTAATATACACAATGTTTATATATATATAATATATATTTATATATTTTTGTCATATGCGACGAAAAATTGTAAACTGTGACAATCCAAAAAATCTAAAAATATCAAAAATATATAAGAACGATATTTGAAAATCAAATTTTGTCAAAATTAGATATATTATAATCGAAGAATAACAATTTAATTTTTTTATTATAATTTAAAAATATTATTTATGAGGACTTAAAACGTTTACGTATTTTATTAAATTTTATATAATAATATATAGATACATAAGTAGTATAATTTCAAAATAGGTATATATAGATTAATTTATTGCTATCGCCAATTTATATCACAGTCCACAGATTTACATTAATACGGTTTTATGGTAAGTTGGTATCGATATACAAAAGTTAACCACAATAATTTAATACATAAAATACATACAATATACACTATCATCATTGATTAAATACTAATAACTAATAAGTAATGATATGTACAATAAATGTAAGCATTCGGCAGAAATTAATCTTATAAACTGTATTACTATAGGTATGTGAAATAATTATTTTGATAGAAATATCAAAAATCATATAATGAATCATACTTATGAGTTATGACTTATAATTTCGCTCATGATTGTTTTTGTATAAATTTAAATTTAACACATAATTTACGATGATTTTTCAATGAAAAGATACACTCGACAGGGGCAGCTACTGTTTTCTACCAAAGTAAATAAATAGGTTTATTATTTTAAAAGTTTTTTGAGTGATGTTTACTAGTTGCGGACCAAATTATAAATACCATATGAGTTGTAAATGAAATTTAAAAAGCTAACATACGAATTGAGGACAAATTTCCAATTATTATTTTTGATATAACATTTGCTAACTTTGGGAAATTATTGTTTGATATCGACGATTATTGGACTGATTATTTATCTGATATACATACATAATATATAGATTGTGACTGTGCTTTTGAGAAGGCCGTCAAAAAATATTTTATATCAGTTTAACAAAAACCTTACAGCGATAATCTTAAAATATTAACAGTGAAAAACTTAAAGAGTCATTGATAGTAATCGTATATAGTAATAACTAATGGGGATGAAAATGAAAACTTTTTAAAAACATTTTTTTTCACTACAGTGATTTGGCTATAATCAATAATTTCAGTTTAATATATAATTTAATCTAATTTTTAGATATAAGAGTTAAAATTAGTAAAATTTAAAATTATATTTTGAACATTATGAATGTATTCAGTACATTATTTTTATATTCGTGATCTAGTCATTGAGGTTTTATTAGCATTGAAATTTCACGATTTAAAATGTGATCTTTAAATATGGAAAGTGAATTTGTATTTTCAATAATGTTAAGTAAAAAAAGGGGGAACATTAAAAGTCATTGATGGTTTTAAATTTGGATATTGTAAGAAAATATAAAAGTATATCACATGGAAGTGGACAAAAAATATTTATATAACATTTTTACATATAGTTACAGGCAGTATAGGTCAGTGTCAGTAATTTAATTCACAATCACGTAAAACTTGAAGTTAATTCTAAAAAAGTTAATAATGTATCAGAATAAATAAGTGAAATAGTGAACTAATATACCAGTTTTAAAATACTTTAAACAATAATAAGAAAACTATTATTGTTTCATACTCAACGTTCATACTTATTAAAATTCACCAAGAATCATGTGTTAAATTTTTCATGTGTTGAATTTTTAAGGTTTTCGACCGTGCTAAAAACTTTTTTATTGTTAATTATAGAAAAAAGTTTTGAAATTCAAATGTCTATAAAAATAGCTAAAAAATAGTCTAAATATTTAAAAATTACCATACATATAAATCATAAGGTGAAAACTTCAAGTATCATTGATTGTTTTTATATTACAATAAAATAAAAAATTGATTATATTGAAAATTGGCTAAATGTAAACATTTATTTTTTTCCCTATTTTTTTTTTTTACTAAATAGGTACTATTAATAAAAACATCTAATACTTTTTATCTCTTAAGTTTAATCCACTTTATTTTTCTACTAAAAAAGGTATTGAAGTTGAAAAAAGGAGCATTTTTACTTTAAAAGTTGATGATAAACAAAAAAAAAATATATCACACATTGTAAAATCGATACGTGAATTCATCAGATTATACTCGTATATGATAAATACAATAGGTAAATACATTAAAAAAAACTGTTAATACTTCATCGAATTCATATTAAAAGTTTTATCTTTGACATGAATGTATAAATGTATATAAATATAATTAATAATTATATATATTTGTTTGAAAAATAAAATGTCATTACTTATCTACATTATTTTTTTATAGAATTGTATTACTATAAAAACATACTTACTTAAAAATAAATAATAAAATATACAGACGTCATATATTATGCGTATATCAAAAATTATAATGCTTAAGAAAAAAATATAGAAAAATAATAATTTGGTTATGCAACCATAGTAAAACTACAAGTTATCATAACTAACGCAAATAAAAAAACATAGTAAATATGCATTCATTCAATAATAAGTTAATGCTAGTGGCTGGTATTTGTATATATACCAATACATTCAAATCATGCAATTACTGATGTTTTCTAACTTAATACAATAAAGTATTTACAAACTTTTAAAGCATTGGTGAATTATAATAATTATAATAATAACTCAATACTTACAGATTATGCAATGACTTATGAAACATTGAGATACACACACACGAAAAGTTTTACATTGGCATGTTATAATATTATAAGTATACTCGTGTGAAGTTTATGTATAAACAATAACAAAAATATTAGTTTTTAAGAAAACATAAACAACAAATCGTTAAAACTATAATAGTATAAATTATCTCACATTTTTTCATTACCATTTGTGTGTATAAGTATTATACAAAATTTCATTTCAGTTAACATCCAGTGAATACATTAGTAGATAACATAATAAATAGTAAAATATAACAACATATAATCGTATGCATAATTTTTGACTTAACGCTCATAATATAATCATCGTATGCTAACTTACACGCAGTCAATTTACTTTATGTTCGCAATTCGCATATTATCATAATACAAAAGTCTCGATATTATCAGAAATAAGTACAGCAGTGTCGTTTTCTGTATACGTGCCAAAGCGCACGAAGCACATGCACCACCCATATTGCTATAGTATACACGCAAATATATAATAACTATTATTTAATAATTATTTGTAGAATAAAAAATAAAAAAAATAAGAAAATCAAAATTCGTAATTTTTAATTGAATTTATACGCCCATTATACGTGGAATTAACTAAATGTAAAAACTACGCTTATACATTGTACGAATAGGTCGTATTGCGGTGGGTATTGCAACGCGTTATTTTAATATTATATTACAGTGCGGTCAACGCTGTCTAAAATTCGAGTGAGACATAACTAAACTACCTACCTGTTTAACTATATGACCTTCGGATATCGGAAGCATCACCACTTTCAGACCGTTGTAAGTGTGATCGTATTTGTATTTGCTTATAATTGAAAAACGTTCGTGCGGAATGCGGAAAATGTTTTTTTTTTTGTATAAAAATAACGAACTATTTATCATTTTTTTTTTATTAAATTACGAATTTAGTATTAAACAAACATAATATATAAATTATTAAACTTAAATTTTGTTTTGAAAATCTATTCCGATATTAGATATTAGATACACCCATCTCAGACGATTTGGAATTTATCAAAACAACGTTTTTCCTATAAAATATGGTCGAATATTATTAAATTTTTTTAAAAAATGTACTTATATCTTATAAAGGCGATATTTAAATACTAAAAAAACGCTGTTTTGAAGTTAAGTATAAACAAAAACCTGAAAAACCAGTCTCGCGATGAATTCTGACTTGCGAGGAGTCGTGTATAGGCAATTTGATGTTTCAAGCTCATTATACAATATAATGTGTTTGTGTTAGATGTAAATTATTTATTATTTATTAGTTTGTTATCATGAGTTTGTACGATGATGCGTTTGAAATCTATCGTACTGAGTCTCAGAAATGACAAGAGTTTGCGTAGCGTCCGAACTGCTTAACATAATATATAGGTTTAGGTGCATTATACTCACGTATATATTAAAAACGTATTCACTCTGCTTACATATAATCTGTATTTTTGATATAAGTATAAGACTTACTCAAAAAAATGTCATATTTCTCTCGTTGGATGGTCCAATTTATTTCGATAATTTATTTTCTTAGGCTCAAATTTCACGAGTTTTCAATTATTCAAAAAATTGTTTAACAACTGTTCCATGATGCAGGTATATATAAAATTAAATCAACTGCAAGTTACTTTTAAAAGTATTTGATAAAAATGTCAAGTCTTTTCAATTATTTATTTCTAAATCATAACATTAAGTAACAATTGATTCCTCTAAAAACTATTTTAAGTATCTAACTATTATCATTTTTCAATTTTTTTTTTTTTGTGAAATTACTGAATAAAATTCATTATCAATCAAAATGTATTTATGAAAAATAATATCGTTTCTATAAAATTTAGGGATAATACATTCGGTTTAAACTTAAGATATTGTAATTAATTTCCAGTTTTTCGTGTTTTTAACTAATTTGATCAGAAATGTGTGTATAATTTAAATATATATTACTATATTATATTATATTATATTATATATGTACAAAAAATATAAAAATATATCTTTCTTTGTCCACTATAGAGTATAGACTCAAAAACTACTAGTACGTTTTCAATAAAAACTGCATCAAGTTCTTTGAAACTTTGGGAGGGTTTATTTTGTTGTCAACCTCTATATCTCACCGAAGCGCTCACCAGTGAATTTTATTCTGTCTACGATTACTTTTATTCTTGTATTTACATATCTAGGATTGTCATAAGTGAGTAGTGACAGATAATAAAATACGTCTTATTAATAATTATGATTAGATATAATTTTTAGTATTGTATTATACTTCGTAATTTATATCTAAAGCTATTCTATACAAATATAAAATTGAATAACATCTAATACATAATATAAGCTTATAATATAAAAGAGTCAACTTATATGGTTAAGACTTATGTACTAAAAGAGAATACTTGATCAATTGTGATAAAAAACAAATGAGAATATTCAACTGAAGCAAAACAAAAATATAATTTTTAAGTTTTTTTACGCAGCCAAAATTTTTTTATCGACACTTTAAAAAAAAATACTCAGAAATATCAAAAATTTCAATGGTCTATAAATAGCTCCAAAAAAGCCAGAGTATTTTGAAAATTTAACCGTGTATAGATAACGCTAATATAAACATTTTTTGAAAGTTGAAAGTATGTATTTACAGTGATAAGTTTTTGAGTTACAACTATTTAAAAAATATCGATTTTGTCGAATACTGGTTTTCCTTAAAAATTCCTTTTTTTTTTTTATTATGTACCTACTTTTTTTGAAAACTTCTGAAAAATGTTTTAACTCCTATATGCACCAATGATATTCGCTTTGCCAACGGAAACCACCCTCCAAAGATTGAAATTAAAGCATTATTTAGACAAGTTATGCTGAACACAGACAAAAAAAACACATACACACATAAAATCAATACATTCATCACTTCGTTCAGAATCTAAAATCTAAAAAGTATAAGTCATTCTATTTTTTGAGATGCATTCAAATTGATAATTATTAGGTACCTCAATATTATAATGTATTTGAGTGTATAGGACGTAGGTACATAACAATGACGTATATACGACATACAAATATTTGTACTTATGACGTAATTTGTCACTATAATACATAATATTTACATTTTTATACTTAATGCTTTATAATATTTATAGTATAATATGAAGTAATAGCAATTATTATTCTATATATTTGCATAACACACAAATACACTAAATTTATGAAAATAAGGAAGTAGGTACATAAAATGTAGGTATATTAATTATTTCAATTTAAATCTATCATTCGAATAACAAATATATCTGGTATTTAAATATAGTATATAATAAACCTACTGTATATTATACGTCTCTAGATACGTAAAACTTTATTATCAGTGATTAATAAAGTTTGTTAAACAAACTATTATTATCATTATATTATCTGACATGTAATGTGTTCCAAAACATTGATTAGTATATTAACCGCGGGATGAAAATACATGTGTAATGCATTATTTGTCTTTTTTCGTTATATCAATTTTTTTAATAATTACCATTTTTTTACAATAATGAATATCTATAGAAACACCCTGGAATACGTGACCACAATTTGCAAAAATTATTGAATTAGCAGATTCCTTTCACTCCCTTAGATCGGACGCCAGCCAACGCCTAACGCGCCTTAGGGAAGTGAATCTAATTCTAATACTTGATGAATACTGAGATCGTTTTTGCAAGTCATCTACTATACATATTATTATTTGAACATTGAATCATTTTTAATAAAATGTTTAATAATCATAAATTGCTTATTTTCCTTTTCATTATTGCATTAAACACGGGATTAGTTTACTTTTGTTTCTTATCTAATTTACTGTAAAAGTGTTGAATCTATTGTTCATTAAAAAAATATTTTTAGTAAATAATATTTGTCATCGTCGTCTCCATTGGTTCATTGATCTACGTTGTTCCACACACTTAAGAATATAGACCAGATTGAACGGACACTTGCAATTTATTAGGTATAGGTACCTAGATAAAATACTATTTATTCTGTGCTAATATACTAGCACGGACAACTATTTATCGAAATTAAAACTTATGCGTTAGATTACGCATTAAATTCGATTAGTTCAAAAGATATTCGCAAAACAATGACGGCGGGCCAATAATTCTGCCAACCAAGGGACGTTGAGTAATAGGTCTATACAGGTATTAATACAAGATTCACACAGGAAAACAAGTCAAAATATTTTAAAAATTATACCAAGTACCTATAGAAAATCAAAATGCTAATGAAAATATTTATTGTAAATAAGTAATATTATAATTTATAACATATATATATATATCTAAAATTGATTTTGTTAAAAATAAGTTTTGCTTAAAACCTAATTTTTCCCCAGAAATATTTTAAAAAATACTGAAAATTTTCATTTTTGATCTTCCAAAAATATCAACTATAACCTGCAATTTTCTACCAGTAACGAGTAACATAGACATTAAACAGTATTTTAATGCTAGCAGAAGTGCTATAGGCGATGTTTATCACTCCGTATTTTGTTTACTAAATGTTGCAATTGAGTTGTTGGAATATCAATTCCAATGTCGACTTGGATAACGAATATATTATAGATTTTTAACTATTCTTTATAACAAGTCAGATAAAAAAATCACATTAATTGTATATTATTAAGTGATCCACCATCGTTATCAGCCGGAAAAAATTACTTTTTGACACCATAGTATGTTTTTCTTATCTATTATGAAATGTTCAGAAAGGCGAATAAGGAGAAATACTTTACGTGAGCGGGCGAGGAGGCCGGTAAAAGATTATAGTACCTACTTTAAGATGAACCAATAATTACGAATAATTTCGCATAGTAAATATAAAAGAGTTATCAGGCGAGAATATGATTAGAGTTCCTATAAATAGTATATATGAGATTTAAAAATGATGTACCTGTTCAAGGCATAATCATAATAATTTTAATCGACAATAATTTAAGTATAATTAGCAACATAATGACAGCATGAATTAATTTCATAGTGTTGTAAGTGGATAGGTACCTACTAAATATTTTTTTTTATTAATCTATATATTATAGTGATTTATATTTATTATTACATTTTTGAATTTATTTACCTCATAAGACAAAATGCGAATAAATGTTACAGAAGAGAATAGTACTTTAGGACCACCTCTCCAAGACATAATTATAGTGCAAATACTTACGTTAATAATATTTATTTTTTTACTTAGCATTTTCGGTTCCCCGTTAGATTATTCTTAACGATGATTCACAATTCTGCATTACACAATTCCGTACAAAACTAATTTGCGACGTTGCCGATTGTATTTTAAAAATTATTTTAGATATAAAAATGTCATATTATAAAACTTTTCTGTAGTTACTACTTATTTACTTACTTACTTATACTATTCATAGGATAACTAATGGTTTTGAAAGATTTCATCGCACATATAACGGCCAATTTTATCACCTTCGTCCACATATTAACATATTTATTGAGTTATAAAAGTAGGAAACCGAAACTAAAATCAGATCGATTACTTTGTATAATGATCAAAAAATTTTGAACGCGAAACCAAAAATAACGTATGTAAATAATTCACCATAAATGCATAAACGTAGGTACAATATGAGCGAGCATGAAACAAATAAAATTGATATCATTCAATTTTTAGGACAAGTTGGTCATCGATATCAAGGGAAAAAATTGTAATATTTTAATTATTTATTTTATTTACTTTTACTTTATTTATCTTATTTATTTATTTATTTTACAACTACGGCAACGTTGCAACAATTTTTATGCGGAATCGTGTTAATTCGGATTAAACAAATATGTTTTTGTATTACCTACAAAAATGTGCGAAATCGTGTGCTAGCCATTTTCAAACTTCAAAATTCCCGGATTAAATTTTTAGCCATTTTGTTCCAATTTAAAAAATATATTATTTGTGGCTCTGTGTTGTTTATTTTTAACGTATATCATTATATCATATATACACAATAACATTTTCAAATGCTATATTTTCGGCAAAAAATTATTTCGACCTACCGTCTTCAATCTTCATAATAGTAAAAAAAAATATTCTAATAACAACATAAATATATCATAAAGTAAACAACAAATAAAAATTGTTTTTTTTTTATAAAATGGACTATAATTTTGAATTAAATTATTCAAATAATCTATCATCATATTACAGTGACTTGCACTTAATGACGAGATGCACTCGATACTTATGTACAGCAGAGCCAATTACCTACTTTCTCTCTTTTTTTATATTTTCCATTCTGTGATTTGTTAGGAGACCGTGGCATGATTTTCTCGTGGTTAAAATCATCGACTGTTAGTCGTGATAGCGATAGCGCGACAAGTTGAATAAATTGGTTCTTGTTATTTTATAACGTGTATATTTACAGTTAAATTTTGCATAGAGATGCTCAGGCACAGTCAGGCACACATATGGATTCACAAATTATGTTAATAAATAACGTTGACGATAGCGATATTTTTACGCAGTAATTTTTTTATATTTGAACACCAAACGAAAACAGGATTTTAAAAATAAATTAAACGGAACGTAATAAAATATACATATGTGGCGAACAAGGTGTAATTAATTATACTACCTAATTAGATAACAATTATTATTGCTTCATATAGTTGCGTTATAAACTTATAATTATAAGAAAATGATTAATCTATGATTATTGTTTTATAAAACTTAATTTTTACTTACGTGTCTTGCAGGTTTGTGTACATTCACATTCTGTTAAATAGAGCTTCTGGTGTCATTCATTTAAATGTGAGTTGTCCATTGATATTTTTCGTGTAATATTCTTGGTTTTGTATATCCCTATCTATTCCAATATCCATAGTTTTCATTAAAGGATCGCTTAACATGACATTTCTTGCTGCCAAATCTCTATGAATATTACACAACTTAGAAAATTATAAAGATCAAAATAGTTTATTATTATGACTAGGGTTGAGGACTTCTAGTACTTAAAAATCTAAAAATATTCATGCACTGATGCACCTAAATATGAAGAAATATGTTCTAAAAAAATTATTTTTTTTTAATTATTATATTTATATAAAGAATCACTAAATTTCGACACATAACTTTTTAAACGAAAAGCCAATGATTGTTTTTGATTTATCATATTTGAAAATGAAAATAAAATATTACTAAAAAAGTTTGAAATAGACGACATTATTGCGCGACGAAAATATTTCATGCAGTGCTCGAAATAATAAAATAATTACGCGCCAAAATATAACGGAAAACTTAAGTTAAAATACGCATTTCACTTTTATCGGTTTATCGATCAGATGATAAATTACTAACCGATAATGAAAATATTATTTTTAAATAAAAAATTTACCATTTTGTTCTTTTTTGTCTAAGCTATTTTAAGAACTTATTTCGAAAATTGCCACATATTATATTCTTAATTTTTTTAATATACCCAAATATGCATGTAAATATGCAATAAGGCCAAAATATGCAAAAACATGCAAAATACAATTTTAAATTTGATCTGGTGTTATGAAACACATTTGTTGATCACTAGCATTTTTCTACAATCTTTCTAAAAAAAATATGAAAAAACTAGAAGTCCTCAACCCTAGTTATGACGATTGGAGTTAACGCGCTTTGACTAGGACACCTAATAAGCAAATCCAAAAACTTCGTTATAATATGATGGATTCACTCATTTATTATGTAACTACCTATAGGAGCTAGAGCCCTTCGAGTTTTTGGTGAAAAACATAGGGAATACTACACAGCACAACTGATTGTATATCTGCGAGTCTGTACATATTACTATTGCTATAACTTGTATAACATATCATTAGCATTGTGTGAGGGCAACCCGGTGTGACGAGCTTTGGCGGGGC
Source organism: Aphis craccivora (assembly GCA_009835225.1). NCBI lineage: Eukaryota > Metazoa > Arthropoda > Insecta > Hemiptera > Aphididae > Aphis > Aphis craccivora. The sequence continues at coordinate 13,770 of VUJU01005207.1, forward strand.
GACGGCGTCATTGACTGATGTCGCCAGATATTGTCCGCTCACGAGTGGCATCCAGTTAGGAGATGTGTGATGAAAGTGGACTGTATTGAAGAATGGAGCGTATGGAGAATATGGAATGTAGAATTATATCACAGCAGAATATTAAAATAGTAAACACACAGACACCGCCTGTAGTAACCAAAACAATAAATAATTGTGATACGAAATATTGATAGTAGACATGATAATAATTTAGAATAATATGATAATACCATATAGTCCATAGACCTTATACTTGGTTATATAACTAGCAATAATAATGCACAACAATATACCTATAGTATATACTTATTGGGTAGTATTTATCACAAGGTATCTGGTATGTATAGTCGTCTGATATATTACACAAAAAATAATGGAAATAACGATTTGACGGCGAATACACAAAAGCTGGTTAATTATTGGGTACAATAGAATAAGAAATAAAACCAACAGGATGAGGAGTTTTTTACAAAGCAAATAGTAAATAATATATATAAATATATTGTGTATTAGAACTTACAAACAAAAAACGTGGACGACGACTGCCAAACTCGTAAAGACTACGATGTACGCCGTACTACTGTTGACGGGGACCATGATTAAAGATATAATATACTTTGGTATATCTTTAATCATGACGGAGAACGATGTGGGAAAAAAAGGCGACAATAACGCGTCAGGACTACCACAACAGTGTCCAGATAGCGTGGGACGGTTGTCGCCGCAGTTGTTGCTGACGCTAATCAGGTGTACAAAAGTGATTGATGAATGATAATGAAATAATAAGTTACATATTATTATAGTACGATTACTACAATATTATAGGGCTGCAACGATCGACGACGAAAGTACATATAGTCATAAGTCATAATGAATGCCTAATTATCCAACCTTTGAGCGGAGACTTGGGCTGGTGAC
>VUJU01005208.1:0-14701 GCA_009835225.1 Aphis craccivora
ATTATACGGACCTATTTAATATATACCGAAGAACCGATGGGCGAACTCTGTAAGCATATATACCATTATACGATATAAGAAAATCAAACACAATATTATATTTGTTCAAGAAAAATTCTGGTTGCTTTCTACAGAAGAATGTGATGCGCTGGTGCCCCTACAAATTCCGTCCATAAATCATTTACAATTCAAATGTATATCATATGATCCGTTTACAATATTGCTGTTGAAACAAACGCCATTCAAGTAATTTCTATTAAATACTCAATGCAGGACAAACACTATTACGCACAAATGTCAATCGACCATATTCAAATGCCATTCGAATGAATTCCATTCAATTTAATTCACAGCGAGAACTTTGATATTCAAATGCATTCAAACGATTACCATTTGAAAAATTATTAATGTTATAGATGATTGTACTAAGTACTTATAATAGTTGTCAATCGGATATTGTTTCTCGTAAATGTAAAGGTATTTCAAATGGTTTTTATTAAAAAAAAAAAATAAAATAGTAGCTTGACGGGTATTTAGTTTAATTTGTAAATGTTGCTTATCTGATGCTTCAGAAAATAAACCGACTATTTAAGTCTCTTTATTTATATACAGATCTAGAAGACATTTTATAGATATCATTATGTGCAATAACGGTTAATATTATAGTTAAAAGAAATTTAAATAAATATACACATTTTATATAATATATTATGCTTTAATAGTTACAACATTTAGCATGGAAACATCACAGCTATAAACATTTCAATAGATATGTTGAACACATTTTTAATCAAAGATGAAGTACCTAATTTCAGGATTGACCAAAATTTGTCCGCTATTATAATTATTTAGGTATCAATAAGTATTATAACAATATACCCTATTTGATTAAAATTCATTGTTAAATACCTACATCTTGCAGAATTATACCTGTTTAAATTTGTCCATACGAGTACTCCCAATCGTCTAATATATTAGTAGTCCGTGTACACACTTATCTTTAACGGTTTTAACAGCTCTTTTCTGTTGACAGTTACGATATATAAGAACTCATCTGCTGCAGTGGTTCATATTATATAAATCGTATAATAATTTGAAGAAATATCTGGGGCAGACGCAAGATTCACACAGTTTTCACGGTACAGAAACAACCTTGACCGCAAACATTGTATTTTAATGCGTTGCATTGTTTTTTTTTTTTTTTTACTTACACATATAATAAACACGAAGTATTAACCCGTAAAGTAATTAGTTTTCTGTATACATGCGGAACGTATGCGTATTATGCAGCAGTCGAAATATAGTGGTGTCAGCAGTGCGCGTGCGCGGTCGGGTTAGCTGCTGCAGCAGAGGTATACACGCTTTAATCGGATTCGGATACCGACAATGGTATAGAAATGAGACTGTGGGAGACGAAATTGCGTTAAACAAATAGTATACAGTTCAGCGGACGGCGATTATAATAATAATAATAATAATCGTACCATAGTGCAATATAAAATATATAATATCATTTGCACACGCGCCCGGCCGAAATGCAGCGATAATACGCATATTATATTGTTTCGGATTATCGGTTTTTATAATGATTATGATAATAACGTATAATAATATATCGTTGTCCGTCGAATCTTTGATTTTTAATTATCATACCGACGGCCACGGCAGGAAGTTTCCGCGTGAACGGTCACGTGGCGCACATATATATAATATAGCTGTATAATACGTACGTATTACCGCGGCGGCGGCGTCGACTGTGTACGATATTGCAGTATAAAAGGAAATCGACTCCGATTTCAACACCGCGTCTGTCACGGCTAGCACCCGCGGTCCGAGAGCAACGATATAACAATATAATAATATCACACGATGGCAATGCGCACTCCGAATCGAAAACGCATAATGAAATGCGCGTATGTTTTAACGAGTTGGACCCCGGGACCGGTGCACGAGTTTCATCGCCGTTCGTATGATATATACCTATACCTATGATGGCTAATAATAACGATCGGCGGTGGCGTCGACAGACGACACGATCGTTTATATTATATGGACGGACGTATTTAACGGACCGACTTGACGGTCGAAAAAGCAAACACAGCATCGGTTATAATATTAGTGAGTTCGTTTGGAGACCCGTCCGAAATCCGGTTGTTTTCGTCTTGTATTTATACGCGTCCACACGTATTATTATAGGTATATACACCGTCGTTTGTTTTTACGATCCTTATAATATATGTATATTATATTATATATATATATATATAGGTATGTGCGGTCGAGAATATATTATTATTATTATTATTATATACTAATAATACAATATTAATATACGTTGCCACACCGCCGACGAGATAATAAATACGATATACTAACATGTTGGGTTTATAATAATTTATATAATATAATAATATTAATATGCGCATACGTATAAACGATGGACTCTAATATCGGATCGAGATTCGCCCGAGACAGAAACCGCATAAATCCGATAGATGTGGTAGTGGGACGACCGGCGACGCCAACAACGACGACGATAATATTGCATACGCACGCGCGTCGGTCGGCTATCTCTTTCACTCTGGAGAAATAAGATGAGCATTTCAAACGGTATATGCACCACAGTGTATTGTTACCATAAAACGTAGGCAGGCCATCAATTGTTGTTGCGGGCGACTCAAATTGGACTTATACCGACGTTATTTATCATCCACGGTCTCTTGGAACTATTATATAGATCTTATCGTCCAGTCCTTATTCCCTCTCAGTCTTATTCCGATACATATTATAATATGCGAGGACATAATACATAATAATATGCCGCCCGCGACATTGCGTGTCCTTATTTAGTGTCCCTTGTGCTATAATTTTATGACCGTCCTCTGCAAACTTCAAAGATACATTATATGGACCGTTAGGATCATGTGGATCATTATGTGAAATTTACATCTTAGATAAAATGTTTAAACATAAGTACCTACTATTTTGACAAATTACGTTAAGATCACGAACATTTTAAAATTGTTTTATGCACCTATATGTTATATAGTTGAAAATCCATAGAATATCATAGAAATTCTCGATATTTTATAATAAATTATGGGTAATTAGTAATTACCCTAGTAAGTTGCTCTTAGTAAGATTAAAAAGAAATTATTATATTATTTAGGTCGAGCCACAGAAGATGATAACTGTTTTAATTGTTTTGTTGTAATTCAAAAAATTGTTATCAAAGTGACTATAAAAACTTTCCGATTCTGTCGATTTACCTCATTGTAGTACATTTATTTTAATCGATGATCGGGCAGGTTCCTCCAATCTTACAATTCTATATTTCTGTTAGTAATACACCGCGATATACTGACTTATATAGACATACAACTTTTTCGGGAAATATTCATTCTTGTTGAATGAAAAAATGTATTATTATAATATAATAATATAAATAAAATATTACGTAAACTATCCTTCAAAATACATGCTGATCTACACATCTCACCTGAATTATGCATGCAACATAACAATAAAAAAGTCTATAACTAACTTCAAGGATATAATAGGTCTGATCTTAAATATTAGATAATATAATTATGTTTATTTTTCATATTAACTTTATTTAATATAATACCGATTTTTTATACTTATTTACCTATTACTAATTAATAAGTACAACTCTCAAATGTACCTTATTTTTTATAGCAAAACCGCGTTCTTCTGTTTTTATTTTGTTTATACAATCGCATATTATATAAAAAATATTATCAAAATATAATTAAATTTTACAAAAACAGCATTTACGTACTAGAAAATTTTTTCATGATTTTGCAGTGATGTCTGGTTATTTATTTATACTTACAAATATATAGATATCAAAATACGAAATGTTCGAAACAAATTGTTTTAACTTATACAATTATCACCGTTAGTGTTAGTTTATTGACGGATCATAGGTAAATGCAAATGGTATACATTATTTACATAATATAATATATTAAAAGCATAAACGGAAATACCCTATTTTATTCCCTATAATCTTGGTTACAAAAATCTTAGAGCGTAACCTCTACACTCACAACTATAGTTATTTACAAACAAATAAAAATTATTATTAACTTCATTTTTCAACATTATAGTTCATAATTTAAATCTAAAAATAAATACTTTGTAAATTAAATACACGTTTTTATTTCGTGTACACAAATAACATTTTATGAAATTTAAGCTATAATAATATAGTTGAGGATATGGCTATAAAGGTACAATTAATACGAAATTTCATATCATATAAATAATTTCAATCGTACTTATTATTATATTATATTAATATTATATTATTACATTTATGAGCGGTGGTATCCGTGATTTCGTATTATTTTTCATGTCAATGCGAAGCACATCAAAACTGAAATATATGTGCCAGGTGTAAATGTGTAATACTGGCATAAACATCGGGAAATCCACAGTATTATTATTTAAAATCGAAAATCTACCTAAAAGAAACTGATTTAGCATTTTACGACACTTTCCTCGCAGATGACTTTTAAATATTACAAGGGCCATACGTCCTTTGTTACGACGCCTTGTCTTAATTCGTTCATTTTTGTTTTTTATTTTTTGTAAAAGTTACCAATACTATCGTTTTAAAACCAAAACATAATTTATTATTTACCTACATTATTATACATTATGCACAATATAAAAGCATGTGGTAAGAGGTGTAGTCACTCGAGTGTGCTAGTTCAGCTACACTTGTAACCCGAACTAGAATATAATAAAACGATGTATTTATGAGACGAGTCTATTTGTGTTCCCGCGAGGCCAACATTAAATTATAATAATTATTACTTTTTAAGTATATAAATTTAATTTAAAAAAATTTATTTAGTTATCACCTTCAACAAATTATAGAACTAGCATAACCGTTGTTGTAAAACTTAAAATGTTTAATAATCAATCAAGTTCGATTAAGCATTGTATTTAACAGTATTGCGCTCAATTTTTCAATTTTTATAAATTATTCAAATTATTGTACATCATCCGAAAAAACAATCTATCTATATTTGTAGGTAGATCAGTATGTATATTGTATATGCTTATAAAAATGTCTAGTGATATTATTATTTATTCGTAGTATTTTAAACTTATTATTAATATAATATGACCCTTTTATATACAAATACACCTATATAATATAAAATATAAATTATATTATATTATTTTTAAATTCATCGTAAAAGACCAGATGGTACTACATTTAACATTAACCATTTATAGCAGAAAAAAATACTCTTATGTTCCCCGTCAACGGATATTAAGTACGCGAGTCCACAATGAGATTCATTCATTGTTCCATCTGCATTTACGATGTCCAAGTCACTTTGAGACACCTGAATCCTGTCTACGAGATAAATCGTATTTTATACGCGGTAAAAAACGGGTTTATACTTTATACTTTCATCTCAGTATAGAACAATGATTCAGGGTGGAAGAACTAACGGACACGTCGATGGTTTTACAAATACAAACATTATTGCATATCAATTGTACACAAGTTAACCATTTCACATTTATTATAATATCTATTTAACATCTTATATTGACAATACAATATAAAAAAAAAGAATATTCATGACTGATTTTAAATACTGGTTACTATACATGACTACTATAGTATAATACGTTCAATATTCCCAAAGTTAGTCTTAAAATCGAACTATTGATTATTAACTTTATTATTGAATTGCAATTAATTTTACTACAGATACCTATAGCATGATCAATACAACCAATAATACTGTCATATTTTTATCTCATTATGTTTTATGAAAAAATAACTGAAACTATGATTTTCATTCCTAAATTTTTAAAACCTTTAAAACAAAAACTATTTGTTTAAAACTTATTTTTCAAATAAAATATTGTTTCCAGTGTTTTTACTGTATTCGTTGTACATATATATGACATATGTGTAAAAAATTGTTTTTCGTTCTGTGATGGTCGGTCCTTATTCTAAATCTACCATTGAATAGGCTTGTTTATAATTTTCTTTTTACAGCTTGTTTGACTTTAATCTGATCCGAGCATGTTACCTGTTTTGGTTTGTTTGAAACAATTGGTTTAGTTATGGTTTTAGTTACTTTAACTGCAATTACGGGTGGTTTAGGTTTGGCAGGCTTTTCGATAGAGATAATTTCATTATCAATATTACAGTTTTGTTTTTGATTTGTATCATCCATCTCATCTGTACATAAATCTATCGATTGCAACTCGCAATCTAATTTCTTGTCACCACAATCTAATTTCTGGTCGCAATCTAATTTCTGATCGCAATCTAATTTCTGGTCGCTATCTAATTTCTTGTCGCAATCCAATTTCTTGTCAAAATCTATTATGTCAATTACATTTTCTTTAGTGGGTATAACCAATGGACATTGTGCCTTAGCTTGCGTTGGTTGAACTTTACTTTCGGATATGTTTTTAACAGGCATTTCATCAATATTCGCTTTTGGTAACGGGTTCTCACACTCGTTTTTAACCGGGTGTTTGTTACACGATGACTTTGAACCACTTACTCCGATGGGAGGACTTATATCAGTGGCAGAACAATCCTTCGATGAGTCATCCTGATTTGGTAATGAATCTATAAGATGACCGACTCTCTTGATAATACAAGAAAGTTTTTTACATATTGCACTAATAGTTTCACTGGGTTTAGAACTCATACTCTGGTTTGATGAACAAGTGTCAACCATTTTACAACTACAGCGGGGTTTAGTGTTCTTAGCAGAACTACATTTATTTGTTATTTTTTTGAATTTACAACAAACATGACTATTGTTCGATTCTAGACTTTCCGATGATGTTTTACAACATTGAATCTTGTAACACGTTTGATTTTCTTCATGCATCTTGTCACATATCGGAATGATCTTATCCGATGACCCTTCAATTACAAATTTCAATGTTAAGTTGTTATTAAGATGATTATCGTTATCCTTTTGACGAAGACCTAGTACATTTTTCAAGTATCCAAATATACAAAGGATATATCTAATAAGTGAATGATACATACAAGTACAATTCTCATTCATCTCTTTGGTATTTTTTGTTGCTCGTGAATTAACTTCTTTTAAATTTCGATATTTTTAACAATTTGTATCATAAATTAAAATATAATTTTAAAATAATTTGTTGTATTACTTTTAGATTTAAATGGTTACCTAGAAACTAATTTTTAGGTTTAATATTATGATAAAAATAATATAAGAAATTTGTTAAAAATCTACTTGAAACTTTTAATAACTAATGGAGAAACAATCATCAACCCGTATTCTGCACGTTTAATACTATACATCATATCAATTGTGTCTGTGCAGTGTTTAAAATATTGTTTATGAAATAATATAATAATTTACAACGGAGTACTTCCAGTAAAATTAATAGAAAAAGTTTCATTGATTGACTTAAAGCTTCCAACATCTTGCTTTGATAAAATGATACGTAATGCATTGATTACTTGCAGAGGTTCATGTTGTAGCAAACAAAAACTTTTAATTTATTAAAAATTACGAAAAGTTTTTGAAAGAAAATATGAACACAGTTATTCTAGTTTTGTACACATTTTCATTCTCACTATGACAAGTCTTTGTGATATCATTTGGATATAATAATTATAATGTAGCATAGGCACGGTATTTTGTATTGGTTGGCCAACTATTTTATTTACACAATCCGTAACGGTACGGTTCGTCGGTGTCGGCAACGGGTGACGTTTGGTCGTTTGACACTGATGTTCCGGTTCAGTTTGTCCGGAAGGAGTTTACAAACACGTGGCCTTGGACGGAATTTTTCTCTATCACTCTATCTCACTCACTCTGGCCATTATTATTTATTATCATTATTATTGCACTAATCAACCAGCGGGAAGGTCTTTTCACTTTCCGAATGTAGTAAACCGACAAACAGAGCGGAACCCCTGTGGAAAACAACGACTCCGTCATTGTAAGCTGACATGCAAAACTACCACACATCCGATGAATATCACAAATACCGACATGTATATTTCACGCAACATAATTCATACAAAATGCAGTAGTTAGTTGTAATGTTGCATTACTATCTACTACTGAAGGATTTTTGATTATTTGTTATTATACTTATTAGTTATTGTACTTGTTTCTTAATGTACAATATCTATTACAATGACCTGTCAGTTTGGATTAATATATTTATAAGCCTAATAGAATAGAACAGAGTGATTCATCTAGATTTAATAAACTGACGAAAATAAAAATGTATGATATAATAAATAATTAAATGTATTTAACATCGAAATCTATACTCTTAACATTTTATGATAAATCTACGTAAAATACTAAAATATAAAAGTAGAAAATGTAAATAAAAATAGATGCTGTATAGTTTTAAAACGACCAAGTTTTTCTAAAATTTTAAAATCATATGATAAAGGAATAATAATACACATTTATGCGATATTATGCATTGTTTAATCATCTTGCAAGTTTATTGTGTAGTTAAATAGATTATGTTTAGAATTTACTGTGAACAGTGTTTCGTTTCGTTTCAGCATAGGGCGTCATAAGGAGTGTTGTAAGTATATTATTGTGATGCGGGCATCAAGCGATGCTTAAAAAAAATCATTCGAAAAAGGTACCTACTAAGAGTGGGTATCATAATAAAAACAAGTGTATGTCCTATAATAGTCGAAACAACGTTATAATGATTCAAGAGCAATGAAATGTAGAATATTATGTAGAATGTTAATATATGAGTCCCAGTACTTTTTTTTTATCTGTTTTTTTAATCACTTTAGAATTTACACGTGCGTTATAAGAACAATGGGAAGTGAGTATGTTTTTTTATTTAATGAATAATATTTTTGTAAAATATTTATTTATGACATTCACCGAACCGACTTGCTAATAAAGTGCATTGTATTTGGATAGAGCTGTGGTGTATTCTTTTTCAATGTAAATATTAAAATATCTATTAAATAATAAATATTATAATACATAATACTCATAATAGACATTTTTAAATTAAGAATTATTATAACTTTTAATACTTTTCATAGGAATAAACTAGTAGGTGCTAAAGGAAAAGCAACCTACCGTTTCTCTCAACCGCCAATTCGTTATGATGTTATTCGAAATGAATTAGTCAATTTTTGTTTATAAATTTATTATAGGTATTTTAAACGATTGAATACAGAAAAAAGTTAGTATTAAAATTTTAAAATGTATTAACCCTTTTAAAAAAAGAATCATCCCATTCTTGTAAATTAATAATCAGATGTTCTAATTATTTTTGTGAAAATATTAATAAAACTAAATTTAAATTTCAATGATTATTTATCGAGTTATTTATAGTATTGCGTGCCAAGGATAATTATACGTTCATAATACGTTTTCGGAAGATATAATATGTATACTCTTGTTTTGAAAATTATAGTAATTGTGAAAATTAATCTATTAACATTATATACCTAATATTTTTGAAAATTGATAACAGTCGGAATATAATAACTATTATATTAAAATACCTACATTTCATATTTTTGTAAAACCATTTCTAAGGACTTTATATAAGTAAATGTTCCCCTAATCTATACGTTTTAATATAACTCTTAAAGTAGGTACTATAGTTTGATTTAATCTCTACCCTTTAACCTCTAAATCAACTTACTCAAAACCGATATCAATTTATAGAAAAAAATAAAAGTCTGCTCTTATTTATAAAAAAAAGACACCCTGGGGAACTCTTATCAAATCCGTTTTCTGGGGTTATACCGACGTAAAAAATAAATAAAATCGACTTGAATCGGTTAGGTTATATCTTCTATGGATATACGAGCAGCGTATACACTTTTCCGTGTACATAGCGTAAATTGAAATAATACGAAAAACCGGCAAATCGAAAAGCACGATCTTTATCATTATTTGCACTTTTGCGTGACAACCCGAACGACAAATCATAATGTATAATATAAACGGATCTGTCCGGTATAGAGTAGTAAGTACTAAAACAGTGGTGTGGTGCGTATATGCTGCTGCAGTTGATTATTGGCGGACATGTCAATTTCCGATGCCGTGAAGGCCGAACGATTTGTCAAAATGAGACAACCGGTTTGAAGTCGTCGGCGGCGAGTGTGGGGGCGGCGGGGAAGGGCGACGCGATTTGAAATAATTAACCGTTTCACAACTTACTACAACACTGCGGCGCAGCTCAAGTCGTCGTTGTCGTACCTATTTAATAATATTATTATTATGATATATCGCGAATTGTGGTGCAGGTCGTAGTCGTCGTAGGAAACGCTACCGACGATTGGCGTGTAAAAAAATTATAATATTGTACGCGCGGAGATAAAATATGATAATTAATTAGACAATTTGATCTGGCACGGGTATGTTAATTCAACGATTTTGTTTCGGTTACGAAATCGGCTTAACGCGCGCGTAGGTATTACCTATATATATATATATATATATATGTGACACACAGCCCTATGAGTATTTTGTTTCGGTTTTGAGAAAAAAAAAATATATATAGGTACGAAAAAACCGTTTCAAGGTCGTCGCCCGTGCGTGTGCGCAACGCTCGCGCCACTACGCCGTTTCGCTCTAGTAATTCGGTCGGGTCCCGTGAGCGTACACGCGCGGTGATGGAAAGCGAAAGGTTACAGGGAACATAATATAAAATAATAATATAACGTATTATATATATTTTAATGTATAAATATTATATCATGTGTACCAACAGACGGCATAATCTAACGATGTACCCACTACGAATTACACACACACACACGTCATATATGTGTATAAAATAATAATGACAATAATGTGTACCACTATAATATTATACGTTTGACGGTGATGCGCGCGAAATTTAATAACAATAATATACGTATCAACCTTGGACGACGTTTTCCGGAGCTCGCGATTTAAGTGCACATCGCCGCTCTGTACACGACTTTATCATCATAACAGTCGTCACAAACCGATGTCGCAACAATTCGAGTGGGACCGCGTAAAATTTTCTACACGCGTGCGGATTTAACGGGCACAACCGTCGATCCGTGTGCCAATGCGATTTGTGTAAAGGTGCACCGCGTACCTATACCTAAATTACAGGAACAGAAACTTACCGATTGCGTATGCTTATCGCAGTTATCAAACGCTTTTACTCGGAAAACGATCGGTTTACGACGCCAACGGTGCAGTATATAAATATACGTCGATTTATGAACGCGCGAGCGCGACCTTGTCCGGGGCCACGGGCGCGCGCGAGCGATGATGAAGGCGAAAACGTTTGACTATTAAAAGAACAAATAATGACACCATAAAAAAAAAAAAAAAAAACCAAGACAGTAAATATTATACGCGTAATATATATGTATAGCGAGAGAGAATAATATAGACTACAGAGGCGAAATACGCTTACCTGTGCACTATAAGCTCGTTTTGTCTTCGACCGGTCCAAATGATATTATATATTGTATTTGTCCAAAACTCAATGCTCTCTATATATTACACACTCGATTCTATACGACCATTCGTCGACGAATTTGACGATGATGATGATGATGTGTGCCCTTGACTCTGACATGGCAATTATCGAAATATCGTGTTAACGCTAATGGATAGTACGAGTTTAGGTACTCTTTTTTTTATGCTCTGTGTACACAACACGCGCGCGCGTGTGTGTGTGTGTGTGTACCCAGTGGTAGGCACTTGTACGTCCCATCCCACCGTCTCTTAACTCTTTTCAGACAATATCGTCCGGACGATTTCCCCCGAAAGCGTTTTTTATTTTTCAAACGGTTACTCATCTGACATTTTTCTAACAATTATTATAATTATTGTTTATCTGCTTGTATTCAACACGACGTTCGATTAACGTTTGTATATGCCTCTCGTAATATTATATTATGTTGGCAATTTGTTTGTAAACAAAAATTGAAATGTTGTGTGTAAAACATGGACGGAAGTTTGCTTATAGCAGACAGCAATGTGAAAGTCGATCGTGAAAAAGTTACACGCATCTTTATATAGATTTCGGAACGTTATTTTTATTAGTAGATACGTTCTGCAAACCGGTCTCAAAATTTTTTAGATGCCTCTATCATGACTGACGTTCACATCATTAGCAATTCGATTAATCATTGTAGTGCGCGATTTTAATTGAAGATAAATAGCAATATACCTAGTGAGACAAAGATCGGATAGATACCTTCTTTAAATACCTATTGAATAAAATAAATATCAAACATAATACAGATATTGTTTAACAATAATATGACCAGTTGTATAATATATTGATCTCGTCACTTCTTTGTACAATTTTAAATATAGTATTGACACATCAAATTTAAATTAATTTTTGATGTATATATAATATATTTATATATATATATATATTATGTGTGTATATTATTGATTTAATTTATAAAAAATGTATCATTAGAATGTTTTAATCAACAGAAGTTTTTAACGAAAATACTTTAATACTATTAATTATAACTAAATTATCTATCATTACCGTTTTTAAATTAAATGAGATCTGCAATTTTAAGTAGATAACTTTGTACGAAATACAAATGAAATTGTTTAAACATATTGTACACTGTACATTGTGTAGGTGTTCATACAGTAGTAATACTTATACCCCCAAGGCTTCTTACTGGGTACATTGAGTCAAAAAAATTCGTCACGACTTTGTTAACTTAGATTCATCGACATATACTTCTTTAAAGATGCTCTTTAGTCTATGCGAATATTATGTTTATTATTTTTATCAATGCCATTCAATTGATTTAAATAAATTATGTTTAAGACACCATTCCACAATACTCTAAATATACATGTCATTATTATTGTACTATTTTTTTACAAGGTGAGAACTAGTTCAATTTCGTATTTCAGAAACGTACCTAAATCAAACCTTGTACCATTAGAGCATGCATGTGTATTATAATAGTATAATATTATAAACTAATATTCTCATTTATAAAATCATTCATTTTCCTTATTTATTGCGTACCTCTATTGTATCATTATTATACGCTACTATACAAAATAAGATATATTTTTTTGACGTTTCTTTTAAACACATTTAATGGCAGGGCAGTCAATAGCAATAACAAGTTAATTACGAGTTATTAGCACAACATAATTTTAATAACACTGTTTAGGCAGGTAGTATGTACTATAAATGTATGTTATTGAAAGTTGCTTGAGGGTATGAAAATTGGCAGTGTATTCTAAATAAATTAGTAGGTATCCTATTTGTAAAACTGTTCTTCATTTTAATTTTTTCAGGTCTTACTATACAAAAATATTACCCTAGTGAGATACTGTAGGTGAATTTAAAAAAAAAATTACGTTTTACAATGTATTCGTTTTAAAATAAGCATAATATTATACTATACTTTGCGATACATGTAACGACATTTGAGCATCATTATAATATTATTTACATTTTGCAAAACACTTCCATAAGTCACTCTATATCCACGCACACCTGACATATTGTAATTTATTTTACTATTCTCTTAAAGGTTCAAAACAAGTGAATTGCATTATGCCATAACAATAATTCATTCAATTATATTGTAGATATTTCCAAATAAGAAACATGGTTAATGCTCGTTTCGGTTTAACATAAGGTATTATAATAAAGTGTACCTATATATATTTTAATTATATGAACTTAAGTTTTGAAAAATAATCGTTATTAAAATACTATTAACTTGGTAGACATTTATACCTATCTTTACAAGACGGATAATAGTTTGTAAATACCGAAATAATAAATTGTGTGTTAAGATGTTATGACTATGTATTCCTTGTATTCCTATAGTTATTACAATACTACTTTACTACCTACACTAAATATTATCTATTTATCTAAATTCTAAGTGTATACGAGTCTAGGCACAGAATTGTTTATAACATATGGATAGTTAGTAAATACCACAGACAATAAAATGTATATAAGTTAAAGTGTAATAATATTATGATATTAATTACTTTAGTGTTCAGTGATCGTTAAATTTAAGTTCAAAACCACATTTTTATGATAGCTATCAATATAATAGCCAATTGGTACGTTGACTATTTTCAAGTAATTTTTGCGGTAAATGAAAGTATTAACCTATAACATAACACCATGATGTAGGTATACCGATTTTATATTGTAGTCTTTCTATTTAAAGATTTGAACGTACCTCTATAATATAACTATATGTGATAAAATGGGTTAAAACTGATTCGTCATCTTTCTATAGTTTTTTGTTTTCTTTCTGTTGAAATTTATACTACAAAAACCAATAAATTCAATAATTAATTTTATGATTCCCCGCTTTTTAATTTTGGACAAATTTTATGTAAGCAAATAAACATGATGCAAATAAAATTTAACTTATAATGCTTAAAGTAAGTAAATCCAATATCATTATAATAATTGGTATTCGCTTTTACGCGAAAATTATGTTCAGAAAAGAAAATAAATCATTAAAGTAATCATTTTAATAACCATGTTCATAATTTTTTTTATTTATACGATTTTTATGTTTTTTTTTTAAATGTTTTTTCAAAAATTTTCGTATTTCGTATTTATTATTTATTTATATTTTCATAATTACAGTGATAATACTGATAATATTATCTGTAATCGATGG
>VUJU01005209.1:0-14700 GCA_009835225.1 Aphis craccivora
CAAGGTATTGTGAGACCATAAAAAAATTGAGGAGAGCTATTCAAAATAAAAAGAGAAGTCTGTAACAAGCGGGGTCTGCTTAGTGCTTGCTGCATGAAAACGCCAGATTTCACACGGCCAATGTCACGAATCAATTTTTAAACTCCTTTGGATGAGATATTTTGAACCACCCTCCGTATTCCCACGACCTGGAACCTTAAGATTATCATCTGTTTACTTCCCAGAAGAAGCACATGGGTGAAAAAAATTTTCAACTGACGAGGAGGTGAAGGGGCAGACGACAAGTGAAAAAAGGAGGTGGCGGAAGCGTTCTACGAGGCAGGCATAAAAATATTAATCAACCGTCTCACAAACAACATTGAAAGAGATGGCAACTATTATAGAAAAATAGCACACAAATATATTTATGTAACCATGTAATTTTTTTTTTTAATACATTTTTTTGAAGCCTACAAAAATTGAGTACACTTACTTTCTGGACATGCCTCGTATGTAATAAATCTATTAAATTTAATTTATTGTACAAATCAATTTAATTTAATGTACAAATAAATATCTAGGAAAATTCATAAAAAAAATAATTCAAAAACCTGTTTGATTATTCAAAATATGAATTTAAATTATTTTTATCCATTCATTACGGAACAATATTTTTTTAATGATAAAACATAGCAAGTATGTAAAAAGTTGAATACATATATTACATTTAAAATACAATAAATAATTAAGATTTAAAATTATGAATTAAAAAACTGTGTGTGTCAGAGTTTGTATCTGACGCTCATATGGTTGTGTTAACATCTTTTACTACTTATTTTAGTTGGTTCTGATTTTTGGGATTAATAATTTTTTTCGACAAAATTTAAAATCATAAGCTGGCGGATTACATGCAATATGCTTCGGTTTTTGATACTGCCGTATCGAAGGCTTCTTAGTGGTTGTAACCGATGTAGTACCTAGCTGCACTAGTCGGTGGAAATTAAGGATTAGAATATACCTCAATAGTTGTTATTACAATCACCCAAGCGCGGTTTAACGGACTAATGTCAGGCTAAAATTTCGGGGAGGTTGGAAGGGTTCATAAAAAAATTTACAATAATCAATATTCATGGATGAATAATGATATAAATAAACTACACAACTATTAATTTTTTTTTTTGGGAGGAGGGGGTTGAACCCCCAAAACCTCACTTGTATACATACCTGTTCAGGCTGCTATTGAACACGTGTCGACGAAATTGGTTACAATTTGGCAGCTGCTTCCGCAATGCGGGATTGCCGTTTATTTGCCGCTATGAGAGTGCTATCACTGGAGATTTCTTTTTTTAGGGCTATAATACGGCCAGGTTAGGTTAAGGTTTGGTTAGGTTAAGGTTTGGTTAGGTAACCTGACCGTCGCGCGCTTAGTGGCAAATTTCCGTCAGTGCTTCCAAGGCTACATCTCGTTAGGTATCCGAAACACAGTTGCGCCAGCTATTCAACAATGCTTATAATACTTTTTTAACACGCCTGCACCGAAAGTTTGGTTTTCGACCACGGTTGAAGTGTTTGAAAGCATCCTTTTTCCGTCCAGCGGGTGGTAAAGTGGAAATCCCCAAAGTGCCGGGCGAAAAAGAGGAAATACCCAAAAGTGCTGGACGGAAAAGAGGAAATCCCCAAAAGTGCCGGGCGGAAAAGAAGAAATCCCCAAAAGTGCCGGCCGCCGGGCGTATATCCCCTGCACAACCAGAAACTAAAATGTATACCTACCACGGTTCTTACAAAACATTAACTTTTGTAGAATAGTCTATAATTGTTGCATAGATCCCTGCATAACCTTTTCCATGAACGCAGGGGCGTGACAAAAAATAGTATATGTGGCTCACTTCCCGCCCTTGCCACACAATATACTATTAAAATCCCTGGTTTACACGAAAACGGCCACCCGCCTAGTTTTGCTTGCCACACTAGGTATAGTCTTATTTTTTGTGTGTTGACGCTCCCGAGTCCCGATATGCCTTTACCCTTTCTAAGCTAGTTTTCGCGATTATTTATTATTTATCGGTTTATAGAGAAAATCTAAATCGCAAAAGTCTGCTACGGATAAGTCGTATCGAATACTGAATGCTTTCGTGCTCCGTACTCGTATAAATATAGGTGTGGTCTCGCCCACTGCGTTGTAGTGATTGGTTATTGCGCGTGGTAACGTGGTGATGATAACGCTGGTTGTTCGTGGCATTGGTTGCCGCTGCTCTCCAAGCCACGCCCACTGCGTCTCTGTGATTGCTTATAACGCTTGGTCAATAAATATGATAATATTATTATTATTATATTAATATAAATCAAGCTATTGCGCAACTTCCGTTACATTATTTTTGTGACATCGAATTTATACTAATTCACTTTAGACCCATTTTTTACACACATTCTTTTTTTTTTTTTGGGGGGGGGGATGGCGCGTAAAGATGTTAACACATTAATAATATTTTAAATTAAATATTATTATATTTTACAAATTTATAACAGTAACAATTTTTAAATAATAATAGTAAAATAGAGAAACATAACACTACGAAATATCAAATTAATTAATACATCAATATTTTATGTAAGAAATATATACGCAACTAATTTAAATAAACAAACATTATTACCTTAAACGTTGAACGTACTGGTGGCGGAGATGCTGCTTTTGGAGGTTTCGCAGGAATAAAAGGTTTATCAATGACAACATTCTCATCTTCTTGAAAACTTGACTCAATATCAAAATCATTAAAATTTTGATAATGCATTGAAATAGCAAAGTCGTAAAATAACCACTCGATAAAAAACAAAATTTGTCTTTAAAAATAAAATAATTTATGTATGTTTTAATTTAATCACTGCACTCAAGATCAAATTTTATGAGAACACATGCTCTTCTAGTCACTTCAATGGAAGGATTTTCTTATGTAGTTGATTTTAGAGAACTGAAAAACAATAATATATTTTGCTGTTTATAATTTAATCAACAATTAATTACCTATAATATATAAGTTAAACCATCCTTACGGATAAAAGTTTTTTATTACATATATGTACATACAGGTTAATATACCAGATTAATTTCTATATCTATTTTCTGATTTTGAATAAAATAATTGTTTGTAGTTTGAAGAATTTATAACCTAGCTATACAAAAATTAATTTTTACTGTTTTTAAATAACCTTTGATCTTCAATTAATATTCTATAGAACTAAATACTTTCCTAAATATTTTAAAATATAAATATTGAATCTTCAATCCTTAAAGAGTTAAGGGGAAAGCCTTTCCTTAGGTATGACATTAATAAGAAATACTTAGTAATTTACATTACTGTGTATAATGACAAATTCACAAAATTCAACAAACTTAATAAACTATTTTATTTTTGTCATAAAAAAGAAAAGTAAATGTAATAAATATTCAATTTTTTACACATAATATTTATAGAAATTTAAGAGTGGAATTTTTTTTTTTATATACCCTAAGTATTTGATTAAATATTATTTTAATTTTCAAATTAAATTTAGCAAATAAACCATAAGAGAATTTAAAAAAAAACAAAATTAAAATTTATAGTTTTTCTAGCATAAAATATTTAATTATTTATTATTTTTAATTAGACACAGATACATAAAATATAAATTTGCAATGTTTATGAAAATATATACATTGATAAATTAATGTTCTATATCTTTTTTATACTTACCTTTCTTTAACATCCAAAGTGGTAAATGTGTTCTACTGTAAGGATGATTAACAAATTTAAGTCACTTCATTTTTATTTAAATAATAGTATGTAATAAAAGAACATATTAAATAAAATTAGTAAAAATATACTTTAAAGTTAATAATATTGGATAAAATAAACCCTAGAGTAATAAATTATGCATATTATATAACTATATGCACTTGTATAATATTAATTGTACGGTATCGAAATAGTATTATAGTACATTATTTATTTATTAAATTAAAATCACAGACTAATCTCTTCATAAATACCTAAAGCCACTTGCAGAATTTCCACAAATAATAAAAGATTTTACAATAAATTAAAAAACTTATTATCATATTAACTGCAGATAAAACCAAATGGCATCTATTAACATTGGTTGTATATATTAAATGACGCTAATTGACATAATGCACTTTGTTATTAAATGCATTATGATTTGGTTAGCGTCCCCTAAAAATATTATTATACAAGTATGTGCAAGTTATACATTGCTATTTTAATACTTTTTTTTCAGTATCACGATAAATATACTTAAATATGATACGCAGCTAACGTGATAACTGATAAGTGTTTTCATAAGTATTTTATCATTTCTCTTCCTAACAAAATCAATTAAAACTTAACTAGCTAAGATATTTACTTAATATAAAAAAAAAATATTATATATTTGTAAATATTAAAAGTAAATGTCAAGATTTTGTTAGATAATTGTGAGTTGAATCATATTAAAATGCATATTAATTATATTTATACTTATATCATTGATTATAGAATTTTATAATCAATGCTTATATGAATTTTTCTCAATATTAAAAAAAATAGATTGAAAATATTTTTAACTAATAAATAATATCATTGATTATTATTATTTTTTATTTCAACTTTGTAAATACAATTACTATCATTGTATCAACAATTATTAATACAATATAAAGGTTATTTGTAAGAAGAACCAGTTACAATATAAAATTAAATTAAAAAGCTGAATGGTTAAAGAAAAATAATATGTTCAATATAATGTTTATTATTATAAATACTATAATCAATGAAAATATATAAAAATTCTTGTTATTGTTGGAAAAGAATTGTCTTTAGTTAATCAACTTGAGGTTAGAAATTAAAGTTAAAAAAAAAAATAGAAAATATTTTAAAATCTAATTCGTTGAAAATAATAATATTGTTAACGAAGTTGTAAAATATCAAAATAATGTTAAATAATAATTTAAAAAAAAATATATTAATCTTAAAGCTTATATATTATCCAATAATATTTGTTTATAACATTAAAATTTAATTTATTTTTGATAAATAGCTAGTTACTAATAATTTTAAATAATACATCATATATTTTAATTCATAAGGTGTTTTATTAAAATAACAATATAGACTATAGAGAAAAAAATTATTCCTATATTATACAAAAATATAATATAATATTGCTAAAATTTAAATTTTACACTATTATAAAGATTAATAAATTTAATTATAATGAAAATGATTTAGCTATAGTTATTTAAATATAGAAGTATCTATAAACATGTGTTTTTAAGTTTTAATAAATTTAAATAGGTAGATACCTACATTAACTAATTTTAATACATATACTCATATTATAATTAAAATGTAATAAATTAGATATACTTTGTTACACCTGATAGTATGAATAACCATTTACTTACCTTACATAAAATTGATCTTAAAAACTTCTTTAATAACAATTATTAACGGATCATTTGCAATAATCTTGATAAAATCATTTTTAAAAAACAAAGTTACCAAATACTTTTCTGGTTTAAAAATAACATTTTTATTTGTTATATACATCATTAGTAAAATACCAATTATTATATTTATCTTTATCACATTTTATTCCAAAATATACTTATCATAAACAGGAAATAATATAATATAATTTATCATGAGTCAAATAAAGAATAAATATATCTTTATCTAATTTTTAAGTTATCATAAATTAAAAAAAAAAAAAAAAATGCTATTTTACAAAAGAAGTGATTCTACGATTTTATTTATTTGTTAATTTCACATAATTGATCATAATTAAAAATATAATTTATATAGGTAGCAAATAAAAATATGAAATAAGCTTACTTATTTTAATAAAAATGTATGAAAAAATAATATAAAAATTCCTTATGGAGCAGATTTAAATAAGATAATTTACCTATTAATTTATTTTTCAGACACATTGAATAAGATGGAATTTTTAGTTTTTGGTTGTAAAATACAGATAAATCAACATATAATAATTTGTGTAGGTATTTTATATTCAAAGGTTTAATTATGAAAATGTGAATACAAAAACATAATCATAATAGATCAAAAATGTATAATTATTTTTATAAATAAATGCACAATAGTAAATCACGTTTGATAAATTGTCTGTCACACACATTGAGTATAGTGAATATAATCAATCTAAAACCGTGATTACCAAATTTAAAAATAATATATTTTTTTTATTAATTTATTGACTATAACTCTATAACACATTTATTCCATTACTTGGGTTAGGTATATTAACATAAAATTTACCTACACATATTTTATTAAATTTTTTTATTTTTAATAACAACTAGTATAAAATACAATAATTTGATAATGTATAATATAGTGAAACCTATTAATATTGGATATTTTCAGTTGCTAAAATTTGTATGATTTTTGGAGGTGTTAATTCAGAGATGGGAAAACTAAATCAATTAATAAAATTAATAATTATGCATAATTTGTTTACAATATGGATTTATATTATTACATAATTATGTTTACCTATGAATTAATATTTAAAATTATTTATGTATGTATAAATATATTTATTATTTATAAAAATGTACCTATAAAAAAGTAAAAAAAAAAATATTTTAAAATCAAAACAAACATTTATGAAAAAAATAGTTACTTTATTTCCCTCTTTATTTTGTTTACGATTGTGAGGCAAAATTATTTTGTATATTTATTGTTTAGAGGTTATTTTTTAAAGATAATATGTAATAAAATGTCCCTGTTTTCAAAAAAATTCCTGTTATTTGGTAGTATCCAGTGTATCGACTATCCGTTATTTAGAGGTATTTGTTAAGGAAGGTTTTACTATAATTAATAAAAATGACCAGTATATTATTTTATCAATTTAATTAAATTATTCAATCTGTAATAAGACTAATAAGTGTTGTTAATGGTGCTTAATAATATATGATTTTATTACATAGCTTCAATACTTATGTTGTATTTTGTTTTCCATATGACAGGGACCAAGATATTATGTTATTTAGCTTTTATATAAAAACAAAATATAAAATCTGATACCTAATGACTGTAAAATGTATAATGTACAATATTTATGATCTATAGAGTAATCATTCATTAGCGAACTACTCAATTCACGCATAAATTGATAATAAGTAGATATTATTATAATGTATCAGGATACTTATTAAATACCTAGGGTAAAAGAGCTATATTTATTTTCTTAAATTTAAATACAACCTTTTAAACTGTGTAGGTATGTTTGACATTGTTCTCATGCTACCATTTGGACCAGGTAGCATGTTAATTTTTAATTTATACTGATTTAACCTTATGATTAACAATATTTTAAATCAAATTAACAGTGTATTCTGACAAATTATTCTATGTTTAAAACGTTGTAAAACGTATTGCATCTCACCTGATTGAATTTCGAAAAAAATATAATTAATTTTACTTACTTTGCAAGTCAAGTTTACTTCTGGTTGGAAAATATGTAAGCACAATAGTTTTCACGATTTAACTTTAAATGTACACACATCATAACCCACGACTATGCGACATTTAAACGTATAACAACTACAACAGACATCAAAGAAAAATCTCAAATCTGTGGTGATTGTTTACCGTGAAAAATAAAGCATTTTTCACAATGAGCAATTGAAATCAATTAATCCAAACACAACAATATATTATTTGACTTGAATTACTATGTAACAATATGTTAAACATTAAAATTATTGTTGTACTCAAAACGTTGAGTTACACTACAAACATTTTACATTTTCACGGTACTATGTAGTCGGCACATGCCTAATGGTAATATAGTATATACTAATATCGGAAAAATAAAGAAATGTATAACACGAACCTCCACAGATAAATAATAAACATATATATATATATATATATTATATTGTATTTAACTGTGATATATCAAATATCAATCATGGCACGAATGCTTTAACGAAAAGTGATAAACGTTTCAGGTGTTCATACCAACTACAATTTGAGACAAATACAATAGTTTGAAGTTGGTATAGCACACGGACTTAAAGAAACGATTATCAGTTTTTGGCGGGATAATATTTTTATTTTCAACAGTTTCAATCTCTACCAGAGAATCATATTAATTAATAATTATGGTGACTTAAAATAATAAACTGATTCAGGCAATTCAGCCTTACAGGTCCTAAATGACTTAATGCTCTTATCGTGCTGTGTAAACTTTTTCAGAATTTGTGAATCGACTCTGACACTGGTAAAAACTAAAAACCTATTATAATATTATTACTACCTACTTGGAGTGCCCAATTTTTAGGTACACATTGATTGTCATTATTTCAGATGTTTTTGAAAACACTTCAAATTTTTAAAGGCTTTGTCACATATTATTATTATATATTTATATAGTCTGTACTCTTTATTTTTTAAGTGTTCCATGTTCTACCAATACAAAGTGGCGTATCCGGAATGACTATGGGGGTGGTTACAAGAATAAAAATATATCTACAATCAGTGCTTGATTTGGAAAAAAAATAGAAGGGGGACTCAGCAGATGTGATGTTCCACACAAAAATTAACCGTCACATTACCGTGGGGGGGCAAAATAGAAGGGGTACGCTTAAAAAAATTAAAAAAGAAGGGGGACTCCCCCCCAAATCAAGCACTGTCTACGACATAATATAATTAAATAAACATAAATTTAAAGTATTAAAAATAACATTAAAAAAAACCCCCAAAACCACCCCCGTGGATACGACATTGCCAATACGCATAACGCATAGAAGAGTAATCAACCAAAAATATATGGTTAGGTACCTATGCCGATATGCGGCATTGTCGCAGTTGCTAAACTCAGACTGAGTGCGCTCCCAAAACTTAGAAATGAGTTACGAATAATTTATCATACCTATGGGGCTAAAGCCTATAGACATTAGATCGATTCAGTATTGTTGCTTTTAGGGATCTAGTGGGTCTACATATGGGGAACTAAAAAAAAGTTTCTGGGGAAAAAAAACAAATTGAAAATATTTTAAATAAAACTTATACATATATAATTTACTCTGTATGATAGGTATTTTGTGTAAGTGTTTAAGTGTTTTAGGGAAAATAAAATAGGACTTGGTAACGATTTTTTAAAATCTATAGCTCAAAATATTTAGTTAAAGCGATATTAATTTACTTTATTATAATTTATTTTTGTAATGTTTAGATCACAATTCATAACATATCATACAGACTACAGACTTGAGTTGTACAGACTACAGAGTGATTAGCTATATTATGTTAATGTTATATTTAAAATATTTCAATTTGTTTTTTCCTTACCATCTATCTATATTCTATACCTATATCATCATAGGTACAATTTACTTTGTTAATTCGTGGGTTTCGATGGTGGTTGGCTGGGGGGGGAATGGTTTAGGTTATGAGTCCAAAAATACTAAGATAGGTTTGTTCATGAATATATAAATTATATACTGTTAGATTTGTTAGGCTTTTTTTATTACTTTTTTACTAACCTAATCTAAGGGCCGTTCTTACAATGTCCGGTTAAAGTTTACGGACACTAACCGGCGAAATTCTGCCGGTAATAAAATCTGTTATCAGTCGGTTAATCGATTAGCGTTAACCAACACTTAACCGGACATTGTAAGAACGGCCCTAAGGCTTTAGGGTTAAGAGTTAGGGTTAAGGACTTAAGGGTTAGTGCAAGCCACGATTAAAGATATAATAAAAAATAAATAATATTATATTATCTTAGTCCGTGGTGCAAGCAGCATATATAAAGCAGCAATATGATATGAGTGATATGACAACAGCTGACTACTATACTATACTATACTACTATACTATACTATAATACTATACTACTATACGCTAAATACTAAAACTAAACAGTAAATAATATTAATTAATAAGCATTTTAAAAAGGTTTTTTTTTTTTTAAGTATATTGTTTAAACATTTTAATTAAGTAGTTCATTCTGTGTTTTA
Organism: Aphis craccivora; assembly: GCA_009835225.1. Lineage (NCBI taxonomy): Eukaryota > Metazoa > Arthropoda > Insecta > Hemiptera > Aphididae > Aphis > Aphis craccivora. The sequence continues at coordinate 10,004 of VUJU01005209.1, forward strand.
GTTTTAATAAGTAGTTTGTAACTAATCTTTTCATAAAAATGTCTTATGATTTCAAGAAAGAAGAAGATGTTAAGGAATATATTAAAAACTTAGGGATTGAATATAGATTTGGATGTTTCAGTGAAAAAGATGCACAAAGTAAATTTATAAATTGGTATTTTGTTATTATTATTTTTTTTTATATATATTTAAAGTAATAGAATTCTACTAAACAATTTTTAGTATGCCAGTTACTTGGTGATTACTTAGAGACTGTAGAAAATAACCATGATAAGGCAGCTAAAATATATAAAGACAATTGTGATGAACGGAATTTTGGTCGCAGTTGCTACAAGTATGCTGCTTATGTGGAAAAAAATAACTTGAAAAATCTCAAACCAGTACTTCCTGAGGTATTGAGAATATATATTTTAGTGAATAACATTACCTATATAATTATCCAATAAATGTTTTTCTAGATATTCAATTTGTGGTTTCACATTATAGGTAGTTGTAAAAATATAATTTCTTGTTTGTATAGATGATAAGATATTTTAAGAAAGGCTGTGAATATAATTGGTCAGATGGATGTTTTGCTGCAGGAATGAAACTCCGTTATCACAGTGATTCAATTACTGATGTTGATGAAAGAACAAAAAGTTTACTTGAAGTAAGTTTTTTAGGCAATACTTAATTGAAATTAAATTTTGTAAATTACAAAATCTATCTGTTTTAGAGTCTGCATTATTTAGAAAAAGCATGTAATAACAAGCATTCAGAAGCATGTTATGTAGCTAGTAATATTCATTTTGCTGGCATTAAGGAAATTGGATTAGAACCTAATATGTCCAAAGTCTTAGAATACTCAATAAAAGCTTGTGATCAAAATGAATTAAAAGGTTGTGTTAATGCATCAATTATATATAATAAAGGAGATGGTGTACCTAAAGATTTGAATCTTGCTCAGAAGTATAAAGAACGAGCATTAGATATACAAAGACAAATCAAAGAAGAAAAAGGTATAAAATTTGGTTAAATGATTATTTTATAATAATTATTAGTTATCATTAAAAAAAAAAAATGTTGAATTATATATTTGATATTAATGATTATGAGTTATGCCATTGCTTATTGTTATTCTTATTAAAAATCAGATTATCTACTGTTTATTTGAAGAAAATGTTATTTTAATTAGAATTACAAATATCTAAAGCATTTGATTAATTTTTTAAAATGAATGAGTATAATTATATATTTCTTGTAAAATAATTTTTTATGATTATCATAAAAAAGTCAATCATAATGAATAAAGTTTTATAAAATCTATTCTGTCACAAATATCTCCAATAATAAAAAGGGAGGGATAAGTGGACTGCTGTACAGTAGATGTTAAGTATAATATGTCGTCATCATTGATGAAATCACTGTAATGTGTATTGTATTTAAATAGTCATAAATCATCGTATACAAAATACGCTTTTGAGTGAATAAGATTTATCAACCTGTATTATATGTTTCACAATATATTTATGTTGTTGAAATGTATTATATTACCTATTGGCTATTGATTATTATAGTAAATATTTATGTCAATCAATTTTGAGAAAATAGTAACTTAACTATTGTAGTATATTATGAATAAGCTTATGGTAAAAATATGTATTAGCCCAAAATCTTTCAAATTGATTAAATATACAATTTAGGATTTGATGTTAGGTTTTAGTGGTCCTACAATAAAATAATTGGTGAGAAGGGCCCCTCTTAAATCCACTACTGTACAAAATTAATCTTAATGTTTTTATGTCTATAAAGTATTATAACAGTTAGTTATATATTATGTAAGTTTCAAATCCTACTAGAATTAATATTTTTGAATTACCATAAAATATATAACTACAACCGTTATTTGTTTAAACATTTAATTTTGCCCAAATTTGGATTTAAAATATCATTAAAAAAGTTATATGTTTGTTAACACTATTGTAAAATTAATACATTCATACCTCCAATAAGCACTTAAGAAATGCCATTACATAAGCTTTGCTTTTGTCATTTCAAATGACTATCTATAAACTTATTATTACTTAAAAAGTCACAAATTATAAAAATTAAATTTTATTCTTTTTTAAGGAAATAAATAGTAATGTGGAACTTAAAATTAAAATAATAAAAAGACATTAAAAAACAAGTTGTCAAATATAATGAAAATTAGTTAAACAAGTCATTATTGTAATTTAATGATAAATATATACAATATACCTAATATATATATAATATATATTTAAATTTAAATTATTTATAAAATAGTTAAACCTGTACAAATTAAAACTAATTAACATTCAATTATTTACAAAAAAAAAAAAGTATACATATTTAACAAAGTAATTTTGATTGTCATGATAATAATAAAAAAAAAAAACATTGCCAACAATTTTTATTTATCTTTTATTCTTTCTTCTATTAATGATATTGGGTCTTGATGAAGTTTGTTCAATTTCAGCAGACTTTATTTTTTCATCAAATTCCTTACAGATATCATTAAACATTTCTCCGTTTTTGGTAGCCATCATAACAATGTGTTTTTCAAAAGCTTTAGGTACTAATGTTTTCAAAATCTTTAAGTCTTCATGGCTCACTTCACCACGATCCAATCCTAAAGTGAAACCCATTGTTTTTAAAATTTCAGTGTCATCAACTACACTGAATTTATCATTGAAACACATTTGATATTGTTTTTCATCTTCTGATATTTCTATTTCAACAGATGTATCTTCATTAGCACTAATGGCCATAAATGGTAGATTGACAAACGTGTTATGAGGTGGAGGACCAAATTCATTTTCTAAATCCTGATTACGTTTCACTAACCGTTTGATGGCTACTTCTTGCATAATGGTCTCTTGAAGAGCTAAAAGTTTTCTTTTTACACTATTGAGGCGGTTTTCTTTTTCTTGAACAAGGTATACACTGTTTTGTATAGATCCAGTTGGTAACCCTTTCCATGTTATATCTTTTTTATTCTTAGCAATAATATCTAAAGCCATTAATACATTTAAGGCATCATATACACGGCGCCTAATATTTTTTTGATCATATAAAAATGTCGGGCTATCACTATTGCCAACACATTCAGCAACTAATTCATCAGCAACTTCTTTATACGTGGTAACCATTTTAGTCTTTACTTTATCACATACTCTTTTGGAGAAATGTCTCAAGCCTTTGTTAGCTTTTATAGGCCGAACTTTAAATGGACTTTTTTCATTAGAGTATGTAGAATGAAATTCATTTGGAGTTAGTTGCATAGGCAAATAAGAAATTTTGGTAGAATCAAGAAGCTTTTTAGTAGTTTTGGTCATACGACCTTCTAATAAATCATTTAAAATGTCTGTTCTCACAATTACATCAGAAGAGTTGACATCATTTTGCAATTTGCTTTTACTGGATTCTTGTTGTTGTATGTCTTCCATAAATTCTAAATCGCTACCACTAGATTGATCTAAATCATCCCCACAGACAACAATAACCTCTGGATCATCTTGGTATTCACAATTTACTTCCAAATCATCATAACTTGAATCTGACATACCATCATCTTTTATCTCGGATGAACTGTCATCCAAGAAATCTGGAGAAACAGTTATAACTTCAGTATTGTTTTCTTTTAAATCGCTCATTCTAATAATTTTTTTCACGGGCTTCTGTTGAACATCCTTTACTTCTTTAAAATGAATAATTTTAGAGTTAGCACGTGGGCTTTTTACTGCATACTTTAATTTGTTTGGCATATTGTCAATTTGACTGAATGAAAAATCTGTAAAAAAATAGTAAAATAATTAAATAATATATTAAGATTTAGTTTAAAGCAATATTTTTTAATTGGTATAATATTTTCTTTTGAGTTTTTATTGAATTACATAGGTACCTATTATAAGTACAAAGTTGACAATAATTTGTCAAAAATGATCTAAAATGAAATTTAATATTAGAGTTAATCGTGAGGTTTAATGTTTTTATGAATGACAATATCTATGGACGAATAATGTCTGAGGTGACCACGATTCCATTAAAAGATTATTTAAAGTGACAAATATAGTGCCTGTCAAAATTATCCTGAAAGTGATTTATCTATATAATATATATATATGCGTGTGTATAGGTAACCTGGTTTCTGAGGGCCATTCAAGTGGTCGCTACAGTGGCTTGGCAAAGGGTAATTACAGAGGCAATTGACTAACCTAACATGATCTGAGGGTTAGGTAAAAAACCCTATTTAAGTTTTTACTAGTTGGGAGGCGAGTCCTATGGGAGATATGTCATATCGTTAAATGCCTCTGGGTTCAGTGTGGAATATTTTTAGTTCGCCACTCAATGAGCTGCTACAAATAACCTAAACTAACCTGGAATGACTGATTATCGCTGGAAGACCCGCGAACCCGGGAGAATTGGCGCCTTTAATATATTCCGGGCGTGACGGGCCCAGCACAGACGGTGACAACCGAATTCGGGAAAAAAAAGCACGTTACCTGTCCACCCGAGAGACACTGTCATTCACCGGACTCGACGGACGTGATGTGACGGTTCGACTGCATGGCCTGGACGCACATTGACTCCGGCCGGCATTCAAACGCACCCGGGCCGTTGCATGGGGCGACGATAGGACAGAAATGTCGTGAAAACTCGGAAATCGACACGGAAGTCGGATCATGTCCCGGACG
>VUJU01005210.1:0-14691 GCA_009835225.1 Aphis craccivora
TTTCGGTAAAATAATATTTACCTGTAAAAAAATAATTGGTAAATTTACCCGTAATTTACCTTACCGGTAAATTTACGTGGTAAAAATTTACCAAGCTTACATCTCTACTAAAAAATAATAATTGTATTGGTTTTTATCATTATCATTGTTTAACATTTTTGTGATGCAGCATTTATTTTTAATATTTTAAAAAACAATTGCTGTTTACAATTTTAACACAAATACATTAAATTCTAAGCAATTACTAAATTAAATATTTTAAGTATAAATTGTTAAGATAAGCAAAAAATGAGTTATATAGTTACCATTTAAATGTTGATCCAGTATTTAACATACTTAAATGTTATTTTTAGTGTCCGTAAAATAATCTAAAAGTAACTTTAAATAACGATAATACTAATGAAATAACAAAATAAAAATGTTATTCAATTTATTAATATTTTAATATTATTATATAATTTATTAAACTTTACGTAAATAACATAGAATACTAATTTACCATTATTCATTATCTATTATGGTTTATGTATCATTGATTTTAGGTTTTCTTCATAAATTGTATTATATTTTATAGAAATATTAAATAAATTGTAAAATACATAATTGAATCTTTACTTTAAATCATCCCGTGTTATTGTATTTATAAATGTTCAATATCGTGGTTCCATCAAATTAAAAGGTAAAAATTCCGATACATAAAATTTTTATTTCATACCATTTGCACATATTTACTATCAAAGTATAAAACATATTTAGTATTGTTTGTGTTAATCATTTATAATACTTTAAGTATAGTAAATAACATATTGTACAGTATGGACTCTGTATTGTTAAATAAATAATTATTTCTAAATGCCTAAAGTTTCATTACTGTACATGAAATAATAATATTTTGGTTCGATTTAAATCAAAAATATAAGTCAACACAAATTCAAATATGTATAATATTATATTGTGTAAATTAGGATATCGTGTCACACGAGATGCCGTCTGAAAGCCACCTACGCGTATATGTACGGAAATTGCCTATACACCGCGCCGGCGAACTTATTATATATTTATATTTAATTATTATAATTTATTATAATATAATAGTTATTATTATAGTTAAAACAAAATTCAGGGCAAGCAGATAATCAGCTTTGATCTAAAAAATGTATTGAGTGTATTAATGTACCTCGTCATTGAGTAGATTATTCCCGTATATTTGTGAAATTTGAATTCAATGATCAATAATCGTAATATCGTATACAATTATAAACCATTCTGGGTGGAAACGGTTTTTGGTTTGTCACCATATTTTTCCAAGGCTATTTTATAATATATTTGTATAACAATGAAACGTATATGCAAAATAATATAAAAGTGATTAGTATAATGTTATTTCACATAATATAGCTAACCAATATATAGAGCTTGACAAAGTTGTAATAGAAAAATGCATTATTGTTACACCCCTGGTTACTAAATGTATAGAAATTATAATTTAAATAAAAATATATATTTGAATTGGTTTTGACGTTTATTTAAAAAATACTGTAAGATTTTTACTTATTACATCTCAATGCATGCACTAAATTAAATTGTGTAGAAAAAACTTCGGATCTTTTGCAATTGTCAATAGACACAATAAATAATAATAATAAAAAAAATATAGACATTATTGTAAAAACCATTACATGTATAAATTGCTATGCTCATAATTTAAAATTATATAAAGGTTAACATAAATTCTAAAATGTTCACAACTTGGCTTTATGTATATGTTTAAAATTTCAAACTAGTACCTATAATGGTTTTGATAGTTATTTTTTCCAAATATAGCATATTTCTTGACTAGGTAAAACAATTATAATTTTAAAAACACGAAAAAGCTTATACTTATAGAAAACTAATTGATGATATAGATACTATACAATTTTGGTTATTAATTTTTATTAAGACGATATTAACAAACGTATATTAAGGATTAGCGATATGGATGTTTATACGAAGTTTAGTATACTTAAAATATATCCTTAGTATTGAGCTGCCTTCAGGACAGGATAGTACAGGCACTAGATAAGTATTTTTCAAAAACTGAAATAACTGATGGAATCTTTCCATTCAAGGTACACAGGCATTTATGCTAATTGAGCGAATTTAGATATGTACCCAGATCAACTATTTATATTGCTGTAAGAAACACATCAATCGCACAATATTTTATACAGTGAATATGTTGTTTTTGTTGACCAACACTTCGCTTTTCTTCTAATGGTTTTATTAGGTTTTAGTGTGTTTGTCACTTTTGGTCGTTGATTTGATGTGTGTACAAAGTATTCTGTGTATGTAGCGTTTCAATCTATATTATAATGCATTTTGGAAAAAGTTTAAATTAAAAACTTTTGTTTTTAATGAATATTCAAAGAAGGTTTAATCATCAAACACTATACTCATTGCCACAGAAAATACTAATATTCTAGTATAAAATAGTATACTATAATAGTGCTACTCTTCTGGTTTTGTTTTCTACGTCCATAATTATATTATAACATTATAATAAACTTAAATATTAACAAACCTTATGTACTTTTTATGTACTTGATTTTCTGAATATTTATATATAAATTACTTGTTTATTGTGTAGTAAAGCATATGTATGAACGGATCTATTTAAAATGTTTACATATTGTCACATATTGAGCGATATATTGTGCTCAGTTAGTATTTTTTATTTGTCAGTCGCTAATAATTGTCTCCATTACACATTACTATCACGTACTTTCAACAGTCTGTGGTGTGAAGATTATAACAGTCAATTAACGAACAGTGATGGACAAATGTTATCCAGTCACGTTTGTGGTCATTCACATTAAAACTTCCAAAATAATATATTATTTTATTAACGGTCAATAAAATGTTTGTTTCTGGAAATATAATAAAAGTGTTTAAAAGAATCATGGGCGTAGTAAGAAATGATTTAAAATGTTAATTAAAAATATATATTATATTTTCCTATTACTCATATTAAATACTAAGAAAGTCTTATCAATTTTAGTAAACTTAAGTTAATTATTATTCATTAAAAATGTAAAAATATATTATGCTTTATCCAATATATATTGTGTTTTAGGTTTTCTAATTATAAATTCACAGTAGTTAAAACTACTTAGCTATTATACGAGTATATAAATACGAATAATATTTTACAATTTAAATTCATCTGTAAAGTTTCTAAATTAAACTTTTTATAAGTCATGTTATAATTCCTCTTAGAATCAAATCAAAAACTCATAAACTTATTAAATATTTTTTATTTAATTCGCATTTTTTATTTAGAATATTAAAAATATCATCGAAATGTAATCGCAAAGTATAATACTATGAGACATCTTTTTTTAATTGGGTATTTAAATTCATCATTATTATTATTATTAAATGAGATTATTATTGTTTGATAATTGATATATATTATCATAGTCTGATAATCCTTAGTGATTGTAAAAATAAATACATTTATTTTATAGTATTCAATAATATATGAATATCTATATAAGAAATTAATGTTTTATAAACTTAAAAATAGTCTTTGGATACTTATCATTTATAAATGTTCAATATTATAGTCATTATAAAAATATAATACATTACTCATAAAATTAAAGCATCCAATGTCACTGTCATAACATCTGTGTGATCGAGATAAGTGTGCCACAGCTGTACATGGAAAACTTTACATTAAAAAAAGAAAATGTTTTTTTTTTCAAATGTTGTTGCGGGGTATTTTAATTTATTTAAAAATGGTTTAAATAGAATACTTTTTCCAATGAAAAACTAAAGCTATTAAAAACGTTTTCTGAAAATGGCTCACAGACATTTTTCAGACATTATTTAAAATATTATACTTTTCACACAAGATTTCAAAGGTGTTTTAAATTAAAATTTAAGTTAAACTGATTTTTTTATGATTTTCAAAAATATAGCAAATTATGTCTTTATGTAAAGTATGTAAACTTAAGTAATATCTTTAAAGCTAGGAAGGGAGATATGTGATGAAATTTAATGAGTTAAAAGTTTTATTAATTTCTGTTTTATTTATAAGATAATTAGTTACTTTTTTATAGTACCTTTAGCTTAATGAATTAAACTACTTTCTAGAGCACAGGTTAATACATACAATTACATAATTGGTTGAATATAGCCAATATTATCTCTTTAGTCATATTCTTAAATATATATTTAAAATATTTTTAATTAAAAACTAAATAAATGATCGTTAACACTGCGACGCATAGGTACAATAATTCAAGAAAAATAACGCTCTGTCGAAGAAAATATATAATTCATTACGTAGATTAACGGTCATATATTGCGTTTAGTATTATGTTGACGACAAGAAAAGTTGGTAAAAAAAACAACCATTTTTCAACTATTTGCATTATTACAATAATGTACCTATTGAAAATAACAAATTATAATTAGTTGAAGAAGTTCCAAATGCAATATATCAATAGTTCTCAAAATAACGCATACAACTATATTATGCAAAATAATATGTAAAAATAGTGACACCAACGAATATATCATACAAAATCATATATTTTTATTGTTAAGTATAAAACGTAAAATGATCATCCGTAAAATTTAAAAATTATTAATCATACTACAAAGAAGATTATATTAACAATAATTATAGATAGGTTAGGTAAGATTAGGTTTCAAGTGTAGTAAAATAATAAAATAATAACGATCATTAATATTAATACATTAAAAAATAAATATTATAACTTAATTTAACTAATGTGAATAATGTAAGTAATTATAAATTGAGTTTAACTCCTTTATTATACAAATGTTTAACTCTTTCCGAATTTATATTATATGTTATTAAAGCTCAATGTAATTGAATAATATAAGCACGTTAATGCATATCATTGTTAACAAAATTGGTTGTCTGTTTATGTGTGTTAAGTATCATTTATTCCGTTTTTGTATACAAACAAATTCACATTATTTGTCTGAATCATCTAAGACTTTTTTTATTTTTATACATTCATCAAAATAATAAAAAATAAAGGCAAAACTATATAAATTTAAATATTTTAACTTCCAAGTTCAAATTAAAGAACAAAACAAATCGCTCCAAAATCAAATCGTTTTCTATACATCACACATTGCAAATTTTTATTTCCGATTTCATCGAATGCAACAATGTCGGATTTTATTGTCATACAATAGTGAGTTGACAATCGAGATGCTATTTTTTTCCACTAATAGATTTTTGATTTTTCGCTTTGTAAGTCCATAGTGTTCATTGTTTTCTTTAGACATTTTCACAGTAAACAATCATATTGTCATTGTTCTACAGAAACATTCGTTACCTAGTGCAGAAATAAAGAAAATACTGTATGATTGTTTGGCACTGGCAGGGCGTTAGGTTTGTTATCTTTTAATATTAAAATGATTAATAGAAATAATAAAGTGTTTGAACATGTTATTGTCTTACAAAATCTATCAACCAAACCAACGAAGACGATTAATAAGGATAATCCAAACCACACAATACACTCAGAAACTCGTAATCAATGTACAAGCACATTAAGATTATTCGTTTTAAATTATCAGATTTTTTATCATATTTTAGAATATTCTTTATTCAAAATCACAGAATTTATTACGTTCTATAAATATTGAACTTTTAATATTTTTACGGTACATAAAAATGAAATTGATCCATTGATAGGTTATATTTGGTTAGTTTAGGATAAGCATTAATTTGGAGAATACTCTTTCATCCGAACAATTTGCAATAGGTATGGTATAACTTATATGAAACGTGTATTATAATAATAACGATACCTATAAGTTTATATCATTATTATCATTGCAAATCTTTGTATTTTATCTTATATAAACCAGATATATTATATTTTATATACCAGTGTACATGTTTCTTTTTATTTACAAAATATACTTATACTATTGTAACAATTATACATAGTTACATAGGTATTATATAGTATACATACAATATATATATATATCATAAACTCAAACCTGTAAAATATATTATGCTGAATATACATTAAGCCCCTCCAGTGATGTCTCATATTTAATTATTGTAAAGCTACGGCTGAATACCAATATTTAAGAGACAGACAGTTCTCTGCGATTACCATCACGTGCACACGAACTCCGTGACTGCCCCACAGTTTTGTACATGTGATTAGTAAGTAAGAATAAACGTTATATATTAATAAGTGTTTGGATCAATCTACATTTATTTTTATCCTAAGTACCATTTATGCTCCCGAGGTAAGGATAAATTATATTCATAAGAAACTAACTTCTTCCCTGAATATACTATATTTAACTGGTCATCCCCGACCACGCTACACTATTATTACTATATCCAAATACTTCCGATTTAATAAAAAAAAGTACTATTCGACAGGGGCCATATTGTTAAATATCCGTTGTGAGCCCGGGGACATGGCCCCCTCTGGCCCCCCTTAATCCGGGCTTGGATTTAGATTCCGTATAAACAGTATTTTTAAACTTTAACAAATAATACATAATACATATACATATTATTCTTCATTAATCATTACTAACTAGTTTTACTATCAAATTTCCGTTTTCTCTTTTTTCTATTTATTTGTTTCTCAAGGCTGATTTGAAAAATAATAGGAGTTTTAAATCTTGACATTTCTGAAGTATATTATACTATTAAGGTTCAATTTTCAGAAACCAATCTTAACGTTGAACATTGAAGTATTTTTATTTTTCTATCTGCTTACCATGTATAGGTACAGACATACGTATATCATTCTGCTCAAAATATTAAAACTATCATTATTTGTTTATTGCATCAGATAAAATACTATAGTATTAGTAGCACAGTTTGATATAATATCAGTTACATTATTTTAATTCTATAACAACTTAAATAATATAATTAACGTATTTATGATTTATAATAGTGTATATTATTATAAATTATAATATAAAACGGTCGTAGCCCATTCGGCTCCCGTTTTCCTAAACCCCTTCCGTTTTACAAATAGATCAATTTCCAAACGGCTTCCATCAAAAAAGGTTTTACAAACAAGTAAATTTCCAAACAGCTCCGGTTTTTCACATCACAAGTTCATTTTAATTTTAAACATACTTCAAAATACTGTTTCAAAAGAGGTGTGGTTAAACTTTTGTTAGTTTAAACTAGTAAATTATAAAACTTATACAGAAAAATCATATATTGTGAATTTTTTTATTAAAATAATATTAAATTATAGTGTTAAAAAAAATCATACATTAGGCATCTATTTTAGACATAATTTTTTTATATAATCCATACGTGTTATTTCACTAGATGAAAATTTGCCTCCTAATGAACTCTAGTTCTTTTAAAAATTGAAGTAAACTGACATGACTGAGCTTTAATTTAATTGTTTTTTCTACGGGAGCCGTTTAGGTATTTACCTGTTTGTTAGACCTTTTTTGACGGGAGCCGTTTGGAGTCCGACGTATAAAACGCCATGTATTAATTAGTTATTGAAGGAAAACAATTTGTTCAAATATATAACATATATAATATTATATACTATATAATAATGAAATACACTACAGCGTTGATGTCTCAATTAAATATCGTGATAAATATTTCCTAGTATGTCGCTTTTATTCGCTAATAGTTTTATATAGCTTAAAAGATAAAACAATATTTACTTTTAATTTAAATAATATATACAAAAACAAAAACGGAATAATAATTTTTCATACAAACCATATGCATAATATTCATTTTTGTCAGAGTTCCAAAACATCAATTAATATAAAGTAAATATCATAACCACGGCCTGTAAAAACAACAGTAGGTACTCAAGCATTTCTAGATATTTTTTTCTGATCTTATTAATATGAATATATATTATTTTTTTTTTTTTACTTAAACATTTGTTTTGGTTATTTAAATAAAGAGTATACAATAAATTACTGTATTAATTAATTATAGAAAATATATAATGTATTGCATAACTAAACTTAATAAATCAAAAAATGTTTATAATAAATAGTAAAAAATCATAGGGAATATATAAAATTAAATTTATTAAAATTAACCGATTTTTTGTCTTACCGTATATTTTGAATAAAAAAAAAAAATATTATTAGAAAATCCGGTAAGTAGTATAAATACAGGATGATCCATTAAAATATTCTTATCGGAATTTGTATTTGAGTTATAAAATCAATATAAATAAATATACATATGTGTTGTAGAATATAATTTAATAGGTACCTAAATAATTTAAATATTGAAGTATGGTTATCGATTTTAATATATGTTCGCCACGCCGTGGAGACTAAAATTAATAGTAATCACTTTTGAATAAATAAAAATCAGAAACCACAATTTTATTTTATTATTTATTTATTTTTTTTTATTTAATCGCGATAATGATTATGATTGTATTAACTTACTGTAATCAAACACATCGACCTGTTGCCCGTGTTATTATAGTGTTCTACCACAGGCCACAGTGCAGTGGCTTTACTTCTTTACGATGTTTTGCACTACTGTCTCGTATATCGTATACCACCGGTTCATCGAATGGTTTAAGTTCATCACGACCGCGGTGATGTGTATTTTAAAACATTTTCAATGTTTTGAAATTGTTTGAAAATTGGCATACGTTATAAATAGAACTACGATGCGCGTAGACTTAACATTAATATCTAGTTTGTCGTTTATCGTGTCACATTCAACGGCAATGCTCAGGCCACGCAATAACGAGCGTAAACTTAAATTCGTATTATATTATTGAAATACGTAAGCATTGTTGTGGCAATTAACAGTTTGTTGTTCAAAAAGAGCAGCGAACACGAAGCCGAACCAATATAAGCTTCCTTTACTCTGGAAATGCTAATAACAGGAACAGCCTTAATACTATTCAAAGGTATTAGCGTGTCTAAAGTTTGACATTAATACAAGAACAAACAATGCTGAATGATAGATGAAGTTTGGGATTTCAAACGACAACGTAGATTATGGTTTACTTATCTGCTTGATGGGAAAAATCATAAACATCTAAGGATGTCCATCAAAACGTATACACCTGTGTATATAGGTACTTACGTATACGTAAATGAAAATAGTTGCATCCAACACGTATTTTCTCACGGAATAATTATTAGATAATCCGACGATAGTAATATATTCGTATAAAACACACAATGGCCGACAGAACTATTATACCTATTGCATTATAAATTATAATTTATGATGAAATTTATACTATGATAATTAATAATAATAAATTATATTATTTATTATTGCTAGTACCACATTAATTTCCTAAGAACTGCAAATAAGTATACAAGTGTAATTTGTTCTTAAATTGTATTGCTATATTGTTCAATCCGTACAAAATACGATTAATAGAGAACTTCATTAACTTCCAAAATGCTGAGATCGATACTCGTGTGTAATATCTAAGTTTACGTTTAGCGTTTGAACTTAGGTACCTTCTGTTATCTTTAACATTTTTGCTTGTAATATTAATATTTTTTTCACTACTTGAAATTTTAGTAAATTTCATATTCAATAACAATTTCACAAAAAAAAATCCATAATTTTAGTTTTGATAACATATCAACAATGACTACCTTTTTTATTCTTGATTGTATCAATAATGGTAACTAAAAATTCAAATCTGGTTCCTGGTGAAATGGTTTGGATAAAAGGTGGAAATGTATGTCTGTTCGTGATTTATTGTGATTAATCGTGTTCTTATTCAGTTTACCGTGATTTGTACAGCCATACTTAAAGAGTTCATTTAATCGATTTACTCTACACGTATCATAGTTATATGAGTATCTAACATTTAGTCACATAATATTTCTTAAAAAACACATTATTACGACACGGATATATATATATATATTATATAAGTATGTGTACCTGTAGTGAATATTATTCGGCTCGTTTATACATGAAAGACTAATAATAAAAAGAAACACAACTAATTCGCATAATAATTTCATATTACAAAAATCATATTAGGTATGTATTTTATTTTTGCTATAATTATGAAAGTTTTTATTGACTTAAGTATGTGTATAAAATGTATATAAAATAATGAATAGCGAATTTGAATATTTAGATTTATATTAATTTATTCACAGAATTGTATTTCACAGTAGTAAACATATTAAATTAATCTATATAGTATTATACCACTAAGGTCACTAATACATAAGGTCGATATGCCTTTTTATTTTATACCAGAATATAGTGTAATACTATAATGGTCAGGTTAATTTTTCATTATACGTGTTGAGTGTCGCTTAAAAATGTCACTAATAACATTGAAGATTCCTAATTATGAAATAATTTAAACTTATAACTTAAGAATTAAACTTTCACTCAAAGTATTACATTAAAGTAATTAATTTATATTTTTAATTATATATTACCAAGTGATCTATGTAAAGCATAAAACTTAATATTTTTTTTTTTTAATATTTGTAGTTTTTGAATATATTTTTGTTTTATTATTTCAAGTTGTTAAAAACAAAATTTTCTATAGAAAAATATTTTTTTATTATTTTTATCGTAATATTTTGTTTTAATTTATAACTTTTTTTAATGTCAATATGAATTTAATATTTCAAAGCAATATATTTTTTGGAGTACTTCTTCAGTTTATAAGAATCGAAAACTTATATAAAATATTCATTCAAAATTTGATTTTGATAGATTCAAATTCCTCGAATAAAACCGTGTAAGAATGCATAATTAATATACATGGTATCATTCAAAATAGTAAAAATTTTAAAAAAAAAATTAAATTAAAAATAGTAATTTTTTTTTCCAAAAATGTTGTTTTGTAATGATTTATAATTATTTTTTAATACATATTTGTGAAATTATATTGAATACCTTTCATTAAATGAATTACCTCGAATATTCATATATATATATATTATATACCTAACTATGAATAAGTAGCTTTAAACGAATTATATGACTAACAATATCATAATTTAATATAATCTATATTAGGTACAATTTTTTTTATAATAATATATTATTTTAAGTATAATAACTGTGAGTATATTTTAATCTTCACATTTTCATGATTCTGATTATTAAACTATGTATATTGTACAATATATTTTAGAACACACAAAGTTTGTTACAGGTTGAGTAAATGATGTTTTAATACTTGAGCCTGAATTCGCTATTATTATTCAATCCAAGCAAGCAGGGAAACAGTAGTAAACGCTCAGTAAAATTATAAACTTCGAATGACCATTGTTCCGAAAGATTCCTTTAGTGAATGCAATTGTTTCTAACGATAATATTTGCGTCTATTGACAAAACTATTTCAGCATCCACATGACTTTCGGCAAAGATATATGGTCTGATAAATCTACGTGTCATTGTTCAGTACAGAAGATCTAACTTGAATTAATTGTTTTCATTATGTTTCACTATTGATGGAGTGCTAACTTAAATGAACTTATGACTCTATCATCCGGTTCGAAATCGAAAACCGTTGAACGGGGTCAGACAATTTGTTCGTTTTATCGACTCGGAATTACCAACACAAAATACATTTACGGTACCATATAAATTGAATTTCTCCGACATAAAGGAATTCTTATACATGACGAATAATTAGAGCTACAAATGATGAAATTCTAATTCTAAAACATTCTAATAATTATAATATAGCGAGTTTAATTTTAAATATTAAAAAAATTATAATCCCATTATACTCATACAATAACAACAATTATATTATGTTTATATTTTTATCCGACTATCTAAGAATCTATAACAATATGTGGTTCATTGCATACTTTTTAAATAAAGTGTTTTCGAAAAAAAAAAATATTAAAAATGTATTTTTTCAAAAATTTTATTTTAATTAAATATAAAATTAAGTAACAGTAGACGGATTTTTCGTACTGAAAAGCATATAAATGATTACAATGTTTATTCATATAATCATATGTGACTGAGAAAAATAAATGAAGTAACAGTTATTATTACAACTTGAAACTTCCAAATTTAAAAACAATTTATTTACAATATAGTGATAATTTATGGATACTATTTTTCATTTATATTACATAAATATTTATAATGTTTGTGAGAATCTATACAATCATGTTCTACAATTCTAAATATTACACACAGATTTACTATTGTAAGAGAAAAGACTCCATGATAAATATTAAATCGTAAACAATTAAATTGCACTTACAGTATTGCCGCACGATATGGTGCATCGAATACTAATGGAGTAGTTTTTTCGTTTCATATAAACGCAATAAATTCAAAATAGTGCAACGTACAGATAAAAGATGGTGCGCTATTTCGTTATTTTATTCCCTGTCTCTGTCGAGTACTTGAAATCGAAAAATGTCCGCATCAAATTCCTGTATACTTAGCGCTATTGTCTACTAAACGGTAAATGTATATAGAGCTTGCGAAATTGGCTGGACTTTATCAACGGGGCGGCGTGTCCTGTAGCTTGTTAAAGTGTTTGGAGAATATTTCTTTTCCTATTCATGTACAATGGATAATAATTATAGGTAAGCAGTACTCTTTTTTTTTAATCAGTCATCGTGCTGGATGGATATTGTGTCACATAATTACGTACAATTTTCAAAAAAGGTTAATTATTAGTACCTAGTTTTTTTTTTTCTCTTAACAGTAAAATGCTTTGATGTTAAACTAAACGATGTTGACAACAAAAAAAAAAAAATTAATTTAAGAATATATGTATTATATTACATACCATACTAGAAGTATAAAACTATATTGACTATTTTATCAGTGAGTTCAGTTTGTCAATACATTTAATTAGTGTTCTATTTTTACTTAAATTTTATATGTGAAATGGATTTTACATCGTACGATGCATAATAGAGTAAGATACACCAAAGTTTTATTGAAAACATTTAAAAAAATATATTCTTTAAATATTTATTTGTAACCATATATTTTTTTAAGTCTCTAAATGCCAAACATTCTACGTCATTTAAAAATATACTTTACGGTAAAAACTTATAGGTTTATTATTTTAGTGTGATCAAGCGATATTATTTGAAGAAAATGACATTTTTATAATAATTAACATCATACATAGTATTATAAATTATTATGATTATTAGTCGGTACTTATTTTTAATATTAATAACAAAAATCAATTTATTTTTTTTTTTACTTAGTTGTCCTGGTTTACGATAAATTAGTTTCTAAATAAACACGTGGTAATATGTATGTATTGTATATATTGTATATATATACCTACATTATACACGTATAATAATATTGTAGATTTAAAGGCTAGTATTGAAATTTCGATTAATAAATTAGTCAATCAGTCAAATATATTTCATGCTTTAGTAGTAGAGTTTGGATCCAATAATTATATTATTATAAGTGTTATTACAAATCAAAAACAAAATGAAACTCAAAAAATGTATAATAATAAAATATATTACATTTTTATTGAGTATACATTTACAGCGTTGAATTTATATATTTTCAAAATATTATGTTTGATCAAAATAATTATATGTGTTGAAAACAATAAAACTAAAGTTCAATATTGCTCATGTCAAGAACTCGGTTAAAGATACAAAAATATGAAAATAAACGTAACAAAACATTGTTCTCACTTGTGAAATAATTCGTTAGCAAAATGACAAATATTCAACTACGGTATTCAGTTTAGGTATTAATTAGTTAATTGTTTAATATATTGATGACCTAACCGGTACTATGTGGTATTATTTAAACTTTGAAACAATTTAAAGACACGTTGAAATATCTGAGTTATAATACAGACAGGGAATTATTTAAAAAAAAAAAAAAAAAACGCATTCATACATAGTGGTATCACGTAGTTTAGTTTTAAATGTACACCCAAAATGTAAAATAAATACTTTTATTGGAAATCCCTCACGATCACGTTTTGTTGTTCACGCAAAATGGATTATTAAATGTTTTAAATGATTACAATATACAACTGTAATTGCGTTTCGTATACAATATTCGTGCGTGTTGTCAGAATCGTAAATGCATAATTTTACAATTACGGACAAAACGTAATATTATCATTATTTTTATATATGACGCGTAAAATAGGAGTAATTATATTTTAAATCGAAATCTATACATCGCCATGTTTCAAACACGTATACATTATTACATCATAATTCATAATATGTACGTTTTTAACAATGGTGCTTTAAAACATTATGATAATATTACATTATAGGACTGATTCAACGTCGAAAAAATTAATATTACGTGTATACTATATATTATATATGTAACAGGTTTATCGAACATACAAATTGATGGTAGCCTATACTCTTACGCAGATGATACAGCTTTACTGATATCTGATAACACTTGGGACTCAGTAACAAAAAAAGCAGAAAAATCATTAAAAAAAAGTCGTTACTTGGTTTTCAAACAATAATCTAACTCTCAATAATAACAAAACGGTCTTTATAACATTTTCAAATATATCAAGAACATCACCAAACTTTTTTACTTTAAAAACTCATGCCCAAAATTGTAATCAAAATTTACAATGTAATTGCCCTATCATTCAAAGGACTAATCAAACCAAATACTTGGGAGTTACATTCGACCAACATCTACGTTGGAACGTTCATACC
>VUJU01005211.1:0-14685 GCA_009835225.1 Aphis craccivora
ATCGATGACGGCGCAATTATAACATGCATTTTATACGGGCCAACCAAACATTTAAAAAAGTAGGGCTGCCAATGTATAGTCTGAATCCCCCAAATGACGCCCCTGATGATAGTTATCATTGTATACGAAAAACGATTCTGAACGAAGATGATTTGTCAGCCTAGGATATATAATTTGAAATTTTCAGTGGTTTGTGAAAAAGGTTATAACAAAAAAAAAGAACACATACCATTGTAAAATCAATACATTCATCACTTCGTTCAGAATCTAAAATTAGTATTAATGTAATCTATTCTGTGGTATTAAGACTTTAAATGTTATAATGCTATGCTACTTAAAAGTAGTTACATCATATTTTATAAATAATAATATAGTATAACAAAGTGATAAATTCATATAAATTATAAAAACAAATTCTAGGAGTAATCGAATTGGTTCCCGTTTGTGTTCAGGTCAAATATAAATACAATTTTAATTTCAATTTTTTCGGTTTTTTGGCCGGTTACCGTAAGGCGTAAGTGGTATGTACTTGAAAATTATAGTTTCATTACGTTACCGCAATCGATGATGGGAGAGGCCTTTGTGTTCGTTAGTACCTATTTCTAATCTCTAAATTACAGTCAGTCGTCAGGTGGTACCTGGTACCCCATAAAGAATATAATTTACATATACATTTCTCATATTTTCCAACAATTGTTCAATCCAGACTCTAGCATCCATTTACTCTGAATTTAAGAAGTGTAATGATTAAAAATGTAAAAAAACAATACAATCAATCTTAAAAAAAAATTTATATATTTGAATAAAATAAAAATATAATTGGAAAATTAATTATATTTTCCTTAGCGTCTACATGCTTATTTTTTAAGTCCTAACACATTAAATAGTAAAATAAAATATAATAATATAATAGACCTAAATAAATAAAATAATAATTATTTAATTAAATATAATAAAAAGTATATTATAATTTATAATCAAACATATGGAACAGTGAGGTGATAAAACAAATTTAACTATATGGGAATAGGTACTCTGTGTACTAATATCTAATATTTTTATTAAACTGCGAATCAACTATTTAATAAAATAACAAAATAACACTAAAATATATTTTAAAAAATAAATTATTATTTTTAAAGGAGGAAATTATTTTGATTCAACTTAAAGATGCTGTTAAGCATAGTCATCCCCTTTGTGTCGACTACCATATTTTAACCACCATACAGTCTAATTAATATACAATATTAAGAATGTAATATCCTATCTAATTTGATAAGATATCTATTCTCTACAGTAGTACAGTATATAAAAACAAAGAAATTAAAAATAACAAAATTGAATAAGAATGAATTAATCGCGCTAATGGCTAATACATAAGCATGAATGAATGTGACGTGTAGGATCACCTTATTTTTTTGTGATATTATGTAATAAATAAATATATTTATGGTATAAATCTCAATTAAATAATATTCTTTAACCTTTTATTAATTATTAGAAGAGCTGTGAACTATTGTGGAATTATAGAAAATGTTAAGACATACAGGATACAGCGGATTTATTATAGGTACTCAAGACTTTCAAAATATAGGTAGGTATATGATAAAAAAAAGTGTCATATCACATAATATTATGTATTATTATTTATTTTTATTTTATAATACATAATTATGCTTATGCACTAAAGGCATATTATAATTAAAATAGATGGTTACGTTAATAAAAATATAGAAAAAGCATACCAATTATTAAATAGTAGTAGGTAGTTGTAACAATTTATACTTTTATTTATTTTTATAAAAATAAATACATATTACATTATATAATGCTTCTTATTAGAGCTGTTAAAGACTTTTAAAAATAAATCAAAAAATTTCAAATCATTAATCGAAATATAAGTATAGGTACTTTACTGGTTGTGAAAAAATGTGCACTTTAAAGTTTTATATATACCTATGCAATTGCTTGGATAAATTATTGCGTTGGTTATCAGTTATTACTTATTATTATTTATTAGGGCTTAGTTGATAACCTAAAAAAAAACATTAAATAATAATTACTAAAAAAAAAAAAAAAATGCAAATGTGACCTAAAAATAATAATAAAAAAAACCATAAAATACTAAGATAAATAGTACTTTTTCCAATTAATCGTAATGCATCTAATTGTATAAATCAAATGTTTACATTAAATAATAAAATACAATAAAATTAATATAGTTCAATTTTTATGAAACGTTTTATTAATATGCAATTATTAATATTATTCACTGACGTTGGTTGTTGGTAAGTAACTAGACCAGTCAAAGATATTAAAATAGGTAAGTACCTACCTATATTTTACATTTTTGTTCGCATAATATTTCTAGGGAATATTGTTCTATTATGATTCTGCTTTTTGCAGGACTCAACAGTACCTAGTTAAGATTAGCGCAGACGGTAGTGGCCAATGAGTCTTATAGTATACTATATTATATACACACAAAATATTATCGAGCTTTCTTTGATTCTTTCACAATAATTTCGTGGATATTAAATATTAACTAATTTTATTAAATTAATCACTTTCAGCTTTTCATTAATAATATATAATATGATTTTAAGACGAGTATTTTTTCGATCGACTTCAAATCATTAATGTACCTATAATAATCAATAGGTATATTACACATTTTGTATAGGTAATTAAACAGGAAAAATAATAGCAGATATTTTCATTGTTATGGTACATGATCAAAATTCACAAGCTTCTTAGCCCTCAGAACTCAACACAGTTTTTATTTCTTTGATCTAATTACAAATGAAAATATAAAATAATATGATGATCAGTGCATTTAATAACAAAATTAATTATAAAAAAAAAGTGTTCAAACAAGATTACAATATTTATATTTGTTATAAGAAGTTATAAACTCAAATGTGTGGTGTATAAAAAAATACTATCAAGGCGATCGGGAACTACTAAATACGTCTCTAGTCTTCATGTATATAATACTTATATATACATTATATAGGATGATTTATTAGGCTTATCGTTTGAAATACAACGTATACAAATAAGCATAAAAAAGTATATATATATATATGCATCATGTATTGTATTATGACATAATATTTAGCTATTATAAACTATTCTTGTTTACTGAAGTGCCTGATTAATCTTAGGTATGATAAGAAAATGGTTTAAAAACATATGGAACATATGTTGGATACTTAACCCCAAAATAAATTATACTAGCTAATAACCAAGTTGTTAATATGCTGTTAATATTGTGATAATAATGTAAAAATCACGTTTTAAGATACAACCTTTAAGGTATATCTTAAACCATGGTAAAAATGTATGATTTATAAATATTTTAAGTTACAAAAAAAAAAAAAAAAAAATATGCTCGTCTTCGTAATACCGTCTGTCGTTACTTTCATTATTAAAATAGTTACTATGATGTATTTATTTGTTTTAAAAAAAAAATATTATCTGACGATATTTTTGGCCTTAACTCATAATTTATTCATTGTTTTATCTCTCCGAAATAACCATTTTATTGACACTAATTTAAACTTCCATAATCTATTCCTATTATTGGTAAATAATTTCATATATACGTATTAAATACTGACTGTAATATTATCACCTACTATAGGCTTATAATATAATAATACCTATATTGTATACAATACAATAGTATAGTATTGTATATTGTATTATACCTATCGATTTTTTTAACTAATTATCTCGCAAAGTATTTACGTACTTCACATAGTTTTAATTTTGATGCCATTACAAAATAAAGATTTTTACAAGAAATGTTTTTCTTTTCTTTATTATGGTTATAGTTTTTAAATTTAAATTTTTGTTCAATTCCAATTATTTTTCATCCCATATTCTGAAATAAAGTATTTTTTTTTGAGAATTTAAATACATTAAAATCTAATTTAATACAACTAGTTAATTACCTAGATATTTAGTTATTTAAAACAGCGGTTCTCAATCTGTGGTACGTGGAAAGCTCATAGGTGGTACACGAAGAAAATCTTCCTTTATAAAAAACATAAAAGTATACATTATTAATAACCAAAAACAAAAAGCAAAAAAATGGTCATTTGGTACGTAAAAATGTTCAAACTTTGTATGTGGTACGCGAATACAAAAAGGTTGAGATTTAAAGGTTAAATAAGCGGATGAGTTTTACTAGTTTTAGTGAGTGATATTTTTTTGGGCACTCATGCTCTATGGACAGTAATTGGACACGCTGCGCTCATCTTAACTTTAAATAATTATAAGTTATAACTTTTTAAGTTAACCTTATATTAATTACATTATACATATTACTAATTAATTATATTTTTTTAAGACTTTTGATTTTGATATAATTTTCAGAATCTAAGGAAAAATTCTGCTTATTATGAGTATGAAATTAAAAATGTATGCTATTATAATAGCAATAATATAATATAATATTATTTATTATTATTTGTAATTCAAAAAATAAACCAACCCTAAAAGAATGAACTGTATTAAATACTTAGTAAAAATTTTTTTTTGTTATGATTATATAATGTTATAATATTAATATTATGTATGATAATGCAAAAAAAAAATTAGGCAAAGAGCACATATTTATCGTTATATAAGAACCACCCAGCACATTTTATTATTACATATTTAGATATATTTAACGTCTTAAAAATAGCAATTAAAACATGTTAAATCATATTAATCAATAATACATAACACATATTAACTATTGGCTATTGTAGATTATATTTGAATGTACTAACTTTTAGTAATTTCATAGATAGTAGGTATCCATATTTATTACAGTAATCAAGAAGTTGGCATTCTCGATAGACGTATAGGTACGGTTTTTCCCATTAACTATTGTCTACCTACTCATTTACCATTATAATTTATTTTAATTTACGTAAACAGTGAAACAATATACATAATTATAAATAAAAAATATAATTTTTTTTATTAGTAAAAAATTTATATTTAAAAAAAAGATAATTTTTTCGCTTTTGCAATGGCACTTATAGAAATAATTTTAGTTTATTTCTTTGTTAACTAATGGATATGTTACGATTTACAAATTATTATAGTTTTTCAATCATTTTTTTTCTAATTTAAAATAATTTATGAATTTATGATGTTATGTTTTTTATTATAACACAAGCAATAATTTTTATTAAGTTATAATACTTATGCACCATTCGGACCATTCGGAATTAACATTTTATTTATTTATAAATATAGTATTTAAACACTAAATGAAAACTATGACAAATATAAAAAAAAAACAAATCAAATTCTAGCATTCACAAAAAATATTTCTGAAAATCAAGCGTTTTTCAATAAAACAGTTTTTGTCAATAACTTGTTATATTGTACAAGATATACCCGTAATTAGGGCACAAGTTACACATACTATACAGTATACATAATACGAGTATAGTGGCTTAGTTAACAAATGGGATAGTTTGGTATGCATTCTGAAATATACGGTCTTAAGACCGTGCTGCAGAAATACGATGTTCATGGCCGGAAGGTTAGGTTAGGAGCCATTTATGTATTAGTACATTTTTTTAAATTTTTAGCGGAGCGTAGGTATAATATATTAATTGGTTTTGCAATAATGTGTATTTTTCGTATTGTTTATTATATTTAGGTGGTCATCATATTTTGAAGAAATAAAAATGTATTAATTTTAAACTTAAAAAGCGGTTTCTGGTTGCATATTATATATATATATATATATATATATCTATGGACTATGATAAATAATAATTTAAAAATTGAGAAATCAAAATTTTCTATCGGTACTTTATATTTACAGAGCACGCTCGTATTGACAAAGTCGATGCCTATACCTACTGGTACTAATCAATGAAAACTGATACGATACATTCGAATTCTACTATATATATATATATATAGCAAAATGACTTCTCCGTTATTTTTATTTTTGCTTATAAGTTATAGGTATTTAATTATAATTTTAAACTCTTGATGCTATATGATTTGAAAAAAATTAAAAAATGTCCAACTATGTAATATTATATAGATATATATATTATAATCATTAATCAGTGTTCTAATATCTTTTATACCATTTTGCATTAAGTCTGACAAATCATTCAATATTTGTCGTGTGCTATCCATAAGATGATTATATCTATAGAAACTTAGAATTAGATCACTAACCGATAAAAATACAATAATTGTGAAACCACACTGACCTGCGGCTGCATGTCTGCATCACCTTTTTTTGAAAAATTACACTCAATTTCTACACACCCATACATCGAATATACAACGTCACAGCGATATTTTTGGTAAAAATATAGGTATGTACATATTAGTTTAAAGTAAAATTTAGGTATTAATAATGTAGTCACGTATATTATACATTATACTTAATAACACTACCTAACACATATTATTGTAAATCAAATTTAACGCTAAAAAGTAATAATCGCATATTTTAATTTAAATGTTGAGTTAATGAAATTTAGTATTATTTTTAAATTATAATTTAATTTTTAAATCTAACGGTCAAATACTTAGTTAAGATATAGCTCTAGTACGTTAATAATGTAAAAATGTAAATGATATTTTTTGAGCCTCCGACGGTTGGGGGCCCCACCAGATCAGAGAACCTGGACTTGTGCCTCACGTGCCCTTAGTGTAAAGACAGGACTCATATAGTCCATAGCCCATAGATAATTTATAGTTTATACAACTATATTATACACTTATAGTTAAAAAATTCCGAAAATCAGATTTTAAAAAACTGCACTATTGAAGGAAAAAAGGTTAAATATGCTTGGTGAATCACCCTGTATAAAATAAATACATATACATGTAAGTATTCGAAAAGAAAACGACCTTGCGCGGATGGACACCAGAGGTAGGAGGTAATACATTATTTTGTGAACGGCCGGCTGGCCTATAACAGCCCGTCACGGACGAGAATCGGCTTCCGCCCGGAATGTGACGCGATATTATTATTATCATTTTCGTGTTAAATAGGGTTCGTCTCCGACAACGTGGCGTCGTGGTCGTCGGCAGATCGACTGCAGTAGGGGTGCCGGGTGCAACCGTCATCGTTGTCCGCCCATTTTCCATGTGCTCTCCGACAGTGCATCGCATCCACATAATATAATAATATACGCACACTAACTCTCTCTCTCTCACACACACACACAGGCACACAGCATACACCATAAACATTCAAGCGCGCGATACACGACGCATGTCCGTCGGTTGTGCCGGCTGCTAAACAGTTATTGTGCGTGTTCGTGTGTTAAATATTACAATATTATTATGTTGTTGCAGGGCTCGATCGTCTCGGTCGAACACCGTTAAAAAAAAAAAAAAAACAAAAAAAACAGTAATAATAAATAAACAATAATAACATTGCACGTTGACAACGAAGCGGTGATTGAAGACATGATATACGCATACAGTGAAGTCTTGTTGTTGTTTTCCAAAAATCTCATCAACGATCCGTGTAAAAATACATGAATATAATATTGTAAGTACATAATACCTACGAATTTAAATTTCATAGTGTGTCTAATGTCTATAACATCGCATTTACGTTATAATCACATCCCTGAGATAATAAAAGCAACGCGTATAGTCTTATAGGTAATTATAAATATTTTTAGTATTGTTAGATTTGTATTTTGTATAGCAACTATGCGACGTTCATAAGTCTTAATGATTTAGTAAATATAGAAATTCAACATAAGAATAATATAGTGTATTGGTATCAGTAACATACTATATAATATTTCAGTATAGGTAGTTGCCAGTTGACACTATAGGTATTACAATTTATTGTATATCTATATAGATAGGTATATTAAGAATATTTCAAGGCATAGGTACACGAGATGATATATATTATTATATTTTTATATTGCTATAATATTTATCTAATCTCAACGTTATTAATAGGTACCTATCTAGTAAGCTATTTTATGTTTTTTTTTATTATACAAAATAAAATATTGAGCAGTATAAAATTTTGTTGTAAAATAAGTATGAACGTCGATAATGCATATAAATGCATAGGTAAATGCATAGGTATGCATGTGTTTAAAATTGTAGATGGGAAAATGCTATGGTTCAGTTTAATACGTACCTATAATTTTTATAGAAATAAGAAGGCCCTACAAAATAATATTACTTGTTCTGTTTGAATTAGCATCATTATATTTTATAAGAACATATATTTTGACAAAAAATAAACAAAATAAATTAGTCAATAAGTATTGTCAATTTGTTTATAGGCGTAATAAACAAATCCATAGGTACCTATACAATAAATATTAAATAATAATAAAGTCAAGTATATATTGCACAAATTTTAAGGGAGGTAAAAATGAATTCGACTTATGTATTTTTCGAGATACAAATATTGCATTGAGTGTATAGGAATTCTCTAGGGAGTATAGGCGCCAGGTTTTTTAAATGCCAATGGGGCCGAATTTACAACTTATTAGCCCTAAATTTTGCCCTTCAAAATAATTTAAGTATGTGGTTAAAGAGTAGAGCAACGCGGGAAGTGGACTAATTATGTCTATGTTTTTAACTGTCTCCTTTTAAATTTTGTTCTCGAATCTCGGATATATTATTCTGTAAACATGGTTTGGTTAACTCAAATCTCAATCTTTTCAATGGGGGCTGCGGCCCCCGAGCACCCATGCAGTCGGCGTCTATGCTAGGGACAAAACAAAAATTCGAATTATCGAGGTTTTCGTGTTATCGAGACTCGAGTGTATTAACATTTAATGCTATGGTGTAGTGGCACATCGAACGAATTGAAATCCAAGATTCAGACCATCTCCCTATGAAACTCAGTGTTTGGTAAAAGAAACAATCATAATTATATATTTATATATGTTGAAAAAAAAAAATAAGTAATTGATATAAATGTTTTCATTGCCTCTCCGCTACTTAAAAAAATGATACATTTTATATAGTGCGATGGCAGAACGATAACAAACGAATTCAGGATTTATACACTATATTATGACGTATTGGTACTGGTATTGATATAAAATGAATTGCCGAGATACTGACCAGTGTCTATAATATGATAAACATATTATTATCATTGATTATATATTTATAAACACTGTTATTTAGTACAAATAATACCTATATATAATTTATAATATAATAAATGGTAATATTATAGGTAATAGACTATAGAATTATAGCACCTACCTAGTCGACAATACATAAATATACTTAATAGGTAACTATTTTTTCCCCATTTATTGATCCATAGTAATTGTTTTAACTATATTTTCATTTCTTCCTGAAATATTTTTGATGAGACTTTACATATTTTCTTTTTCTTTTTTTGGTGATGGTAGGGGGTTTTAGTATACAAATGCACAGTGCCAGATTAAATATGCTGCCCCTATCCCTAGAAAAAAATGTAGTAAAAATTTATATGATATTTTTCCATTTCTTACAAAATTTTCCGAACTAGGCGTAAATACGGCCTTGTAAATGCATCCTATATTTATGTCTATAACTTCTATAGATAAAATTATATCGTTCTATTAATATGCACTTTTATTAATGTAAAATATAATAAATAAGATTGCAATAAAAGTTTTTATACATGTTTGTTCAAACAAATTAATGAAATATCACAGAAACTGCTAGGTTAATCTGTATTTAACTATACTTCAATTAAATTATACTTAATTTAAAAATAAACGAATAAAATAAAAACACGGAAATACAAAACAATAATATTATTGTATGAAGAGATTAATCCCAAAACACTAATAAAATATAATATAAGTAAATACGTAATAGCCAATAGGTATTGATTAAAGCAAAAATCAGTTTAAATATTATTTTATGTATGTACTCGTATTTTAATGATAAATTAGCTGATCTATAAGGATTTGGTAAATATACACAATAAATAGATATTATAGGCAAATTACTCAATGAGAAATTACATAATGCTGTAACTGCCAACTGGTAACCATTAAAAGAATATTATAGCATAAAAATAAATGATTTTTCTAACTTTGAAAAAATAATTACCTATCTAAAGATTTTTTGTATTATGTACCTGCCTTTATAAAAGTATGAAACCATATTATTTAAAATATACATGAAAGTAGCCAATTTGAGTTTAAACCTTAGAATTTGTTTTGTCTACAATCCACCCTTGTTATAAATAGTTTTTGTTATAACCTTTTCGAAAATTCATAATTTCTTAAAGTAATATTTCTTTTTTTGCCTATACTGTTTATATATTCAATTTTTTATGTGTGCAAATAAATGACATTGTTATTTATAAAAATTAAAAATTTAAATTTATCAAACGAGTCTATTTTTATTTTGTGTATAGCACACGAATTCACGACCACTCATAATTATAAATAATTTTCAAAAATATTCTTTATAAGTAATCTTTTTTATATAACAATCAGATTTTGAACAAATATACACAATTTTTAAAGTTCTACAAATTAACCTTCTAGTAACTTTGAGTTGCCACACCTACCTTATATTATTAAGAACATTTCATAATATTATATTTTGTAATATTTCTACTGTTTTAAAAACATAAAATGAATCTACATATTTTAAAAATGTCATTGTGTTATGTGTATGGTCAAGTTTTGCGAATTAGACGAAATTTTTCAAAATTCTAATTTTGGAAATAATATAATATATAATACTTTTAATGTTTTTTTACATAATGTATAAAATAAACTCTTGTGGGAACTTTTATTGAATTTTAAGCGACATTTTTCTACCGAATGAAAATAATTGTATCGGCATTAAAAAAAAAAATTAAACTAAAAAATTGAAAAATTTAACTGTCTTTAAATAGCTCAAAAACTTTATAAAGAACTTTAAAAAAGTGGGTAAGTAGGTACCGCTCTGCTGTACATTAGGTACCGTGTGCATCACTATTATATATTATAGGAGTGTTAATTTTAAATCCAATGATAGGTATTATTGTATACAAAAAACGAAGATGATTTGTCAGTCTAGGATATAATTTTCAGTGGTTGGTGAAAAAGGTGGTTTATTTTTAATAGTCTGAATACATCAAAATTTAAGTTTTTTTATAATTATTATTAGCTAAACTTAAGGAAAATCTTGTATTAAATTTTCAACTCTTTGCTACTTATGCAAAAGATTTTTATGAATTATAACTACAAAATAATTTGCAAATATTCATGGTTTTCACGAATTTTCGTCAATATTTGAACTTCAAATGCTAATAAAAAAAAAACTGTGCCTATGTATTCTTATAATTTTTTGGTCATCCAACATTTTTTTATCCACACTTCAAATCAAATTTCTCAAAAAAACCAAAAATTTCAGTGGTTTATAAATAACTCAAAAAATGTCAAAATTTTTTGAAAATTTAACTGTGTATAGATTACACTAACATAAATATTTGATGAATATTTCAAGTATTTATAGTGATTATTTTTTGAATTACAACCATATAAAAAAATTCGATTTTGTCTAAAACTGTTTTTGCGTAAAAATTACTGTTTTTCTGTTACTTTTTTGGGTTTTTCCTGACGCTTTTGAAAACTATTGGAAATTTTTTACTTTTGACCCCCCAAAATACCAATTAGATTCACTTTCCTATCAGAAACAGCGCTGACTTTTTAAAATCGAAGCACTTTTACTGCTCCAAAATGTGGTGACAGGCACAAAAAAAAAATCTAAAAAAATATAAGGTTTCTAAAGTTTTTTTGTTTTTGAATTATATTAAATAAAGAAATCAATTTTATCGAAAACTATAGTCAAGCATAAACATTTCCGTTTTTCGTGCATTTATTTTTTTTACTTTTGACCTTTCTGTACCAACTAGATACGAGCCAACTCAAAATTGAAAATTAAAGCAATTTTATTGCTCAAAAAAGTGATGATTAACAAAAAATAAAAATAATACATTCAACTCTACTCAGAATCTAAAATGAATTTCTTGTCTACGCTCAGATAAAGTTTTTCAAGGTCATTAATGTTAAACCTTATATTTTTTATTTTTATAAAGTAAACTATAAGCTATAGCCATAATATTAACCAAATTGACAACGTTTACTATACAGGGTGATTCATCAAACATGTTCACCCCTATTTCTTTTTTAATTATGCTATTATTTAAAATATAATTAAAGACTATAAATTCAAATTTTTGAGACTTTTTTACTACTATTTTTGTTAAATATAGCAGTTATGTTAATTTGAAAATTGAAGTCGTTAAAAAAATCTATCAATATTTATTTTATAACTTATAAATATAGTTCAAAAATAAATGAATAATTAAATATAATAGATCTTATATTACATCTATTTTATATCACTATAATAATAGTAATAATACCAATAATACCATTAATCTTTAATATAAAATATATTATAATAATTGAATAAATATTCAAATTTTTAACTAAGTATCTACATCAATGTTTTTAAAACATTATTCTTTTAATAACTTATAGTAGTATAGTGTGTAACCAAGTATAAATGGGCAGAAGGAGGGTTAGATTAGGTTATCATTTGAAAAACAGAGTTTATATTACAATACACGACATTTTTTAATTATATATACAAATGCCAAAAATCAGCATTTGGATACATTTATTACTAAATGAGAAAATGGAGGTAAGCATGTTTGATGTATCATTCTGTATAGTGTATTATATACATTATATATATATAAATATATGAATGTAGACTGTATATACGTAGAACTAAACGGGTTTATTATTCATACTACTACGGATATAAATTTACATGAATATAACAAAATTTGTCGTAATTGCAATCGGTAACTGCAGATTTTGTTTTTATTAGGAGTTGTGATAAAATATATTATATATTAGTTTATTGTTATTTTATAATATATAATTTTGATATACATAATATTTTTGAATGTTTGATTTATGTTTATGAAAGATATTCCATTATAAGCTACCTATGTTGATATTAAAATAATTTAAGATAGATTATCAGTTTGTTATAAAAATATACAATAAGAATAAAATTCTACATATTTCAAATGTTGAAAAATTGTTGTTTCTCCACCTAAATAATTGTGGACGTCCTTGTGGTGAGCTACATATACCTGTTTATACGGCGTACATCCAGCAAATTGACTTTTGAGCTAAGTAGCTTACATTTTCTAAATTTTCGTTATAGATAATCCATTAAAAAAAACATGCACAATATTAACCGTGTTTTTATGGTACCTAAATAATAAAATATTTCTTTGTCATCAACTTAATATGAAGGTTAAAAATTATTATTTATAATTTATTGTACGTCATTTTATTTTGAATTTGCTATTATGATATTTTCGTGCAAAATTAAGGCACTTAACAAGTACCGATAAATTATTAATGACTCATCAATCATCATATTATTTCGTAATTGTATACAAAGCCGGGTTTAAAGTCCTAGTTAAAAGTATAACCAACATAATCGAACTAAGTAGATACAATACATTTTATAAAAACAATCTATTCGCCGTTAAGTTGAAAAATTAACATTTATACAAATTATGAAATAAATATTTGTACTAAAGTGTTTAAATACTTATAGTAGGTTATACTGGTTATAGTAAAGTAAATAAACAATGTTGTTAGTCATTATTTTATTATTATTATACGTCGTTAATAGTCAATAGGTAATAAAAACAAATATTTGCATATTATCTATAAGTTAAGCAGAGGTGTTCCCAATAATTTTTTTGGGAGTATACTAAATCATCAAATACCAAAGTATAAACATTTAAATATTTAATACAATAAAAATACTTTTCTTATGCATGGGTTATAAGAGTAAAGCCGGTAAAGAGCGTTTCAATAATGTGGACAAAATGCAGTTAAACAGATTCTTTTATACATTATCATCTTTATATTATTACTCGTCTATCTTTAAAAATATTAAAAAGTAAAAAGACTCTTTCAGCCATAAACAATTGACGTTAATATGGTAAAATAAGTATACTTATAATTTTGA
The DNA here is from genome assembly GCA_009835225.1 of Aphis craccivora. Taxonomy (NCBI): domain Eukaryota; kingdom Metazoa; phylum Arthropoda; class Insecta; order Hemiptera; family Aphididae; genus Aphis; species Aphis craccivora. Next base: position 14,041 of record VUJU01005211.1, read on the forward strand.
CATTTTGTAAAAATATCTTGAGAGTTAAAATCGCAAATCGATTGAGACTTGAGAGCATACTCAGTATATCCATATTATTGGAAAAAAATCTTGAGAGTATACAGCATATATGTAGTATACCCTATGGGAACACCCCTGAAGTTAAGACGTTAAATACCTATATATTTTTTTCGTAAAACTTTTGTATTTTAGTAAATTTTCAGAGCCCCTCCCTATTGAAAATTCCTGAGAACGTCACTGCTCACACCAGTCATAGGAATTGAATTGGCTTTAAGAGTAAATTGCATTAACAGGTTTTTTTGTTGTATCAACTGGTAATATTCTTGTATAGTGTATAGGTACCAGGGATTGGCAATTGGCGAACCATGGTCCGGATCCGAATTTGAAAGCTAAAACTCTAGACCCCGTCATGATAATGTACTTGATTATGTTATTTATTCTAAATAGTATATACTATATATTATATATTATCATATTTTTGAATTGTTATTAATAGAAAATGTAATTTTCATTTCATTTTTTAAACTCAGATTGTAGTTATTTCATACAGTGTAGTAATTATGGGGAGATTTGGGTATCTTATTCCCTCTTGACTTTTTCTTTTTTAAAAAAAAGACTGGTTAGCTACATTTTTTTACTGATAAT
>VUJU01005212.1:0-14681 GCA_009835225.1 Aphis craccivora
AGACCACTGAAATTTTCGATTTTTTCGAGAAATTTTTTTTAAAGTGTCGATAAAAAATTTTTGGATGACCAAAAAGTTTTGAAAATTTAATACAAGGTTCCTTATAAATTCTTCCCATATTGATTAAAAAATTATTAGAATACATAGGCACACATTTTTTTTATTAGCATTTGAAGTTCAAATAATGACAAAAATTCGTCAAAATCATGAATATTTGCAACTTATTTTGTAGGTATAATTCATATAAATATTTTTGTATAAGTATCTAAGAGTTGAAAATTTAATACAAGGTTTTTCATAAGTTTAGCTTAGAATAATTATAAAATAACTTAAATTTTGACGTATTCAGGCCATTAAAACATAAACCACCTTTTTTACCAACCACTGAAAATTATATCCTAGGCTGACAAATCATCTTCGTTCAGAATCGTTTTTCGTATACAATGATAATTATTATTGGATTCAAATTTAACCGTCCTACAATATATAGTGATCCACATGGCACCTAATGTACAGCAGAGCGGTACCCACTTGCCCGCTTTTTTTTTTATTTTGGTTTTATAAATAAAAAAAAATTGTAGAATTTTTTATCAACATTTTTGTGTTAAATAAAAATAATTTTCAAAATATTTTGTCTTTTTTGGAACTATTTATTGACACTTTAAATTTATTTAAATAGCAATATATTAATATACAAACTATGATATACACTTAGTGATTTAGATTGGTATTCTCCGTTTATATTCGTTTATTGTATACAAATGATACATCATTGAATTCATACTTAACACATCCGTTAAAGTAACATATTCGACACCTGTGGTTTCCATTTGGTTTATTTTATTTTATTAATATAAAAAAATGTACATAAAAAAGCCATCCTAGCAGTAATAATCATTAAGTAGTAAGTACAAACTATAAAAATATTAAAAAGATTACAGACTATTATCAATAATTAGTAAGATTTTGCCTGAAGAATAGTGTCAGTATTCATTACAAATGTATAATTAAAACATAACGGTGGTCAACTAATTGGATTTTTGGATGATTTTATTGTCTATATCAGTGTTAGTGATTCTCAACCGGGGATCCTATAGGATTTAGTATGATGATTTCGTGAATTAATGGAAATATCAAAGAATATATTTGTATGGTTTAAAATTATTTATGTATTTTTTCTGTTTTAAAATAAAATGCGCGAATGTTCCACTTTTTCTTAAATATACAATACTATATTATTGTGTATGACATATGTGTGTTGTAATGTTTATAGTTTATCATTGTTTATTATATAAAATAAATTATATGTATTAAAAAATAAAAATATACAATTTTCACAAAAACAACCACTACCATCATTGAACCAATAAAATAAACTTCTTTTTTAAGACTGACAGTAGTTAATACTAAATGTAAAAATTAATTAAAGTCATTTTTAAATTAGTTTGGGTTATCTATTATATTTAGCTACTTAACAATTGCTTTTACTCGTAAGTTCATTATAACGAGAGTATCTGAGCAAATATATATTTCGAAAAATGTTAATCATTGTTAATATAATATAATCACGATACCCATATATACCCATAATAAATTATGTTGAATATGATACTTGGCTGTATAAATAATATTTCGAAAGAATTTGTTTCTTAATAATAAATATTTAAACATTTGGGACTGTCAAGAAAAATGTTTATTACTTTTTCTCGTTTGTGATTACTTTGGGTACCTAGTAAAAGGTCGCGGAAATACGATTTATTTGTACAAGGTTCTTTTGTGTTAAAAGTACTTGACTCTGGTACACTGGAAAGGTCTAGAAACAAAAAAAAAAATCGTCAAAATGAATAAGACGCATTTTCCAGTACTGTGCACATTGATAAGGTTATACTACATGTTTTCGGACCCATGATCATCCGTCACATTTGACTCGTTCAACCGTAATATATTTGATAGTGTTAACGCCAACAGTTCTAGCCAAGTCAGTTGGAAAATGCAATTTGCCAAAAACAGAGTCCTCCAGGCTATCCAATCTTCTATAAATTCTTTTCCATCTAGTCAATCATTGATGTCATTTTCAGTTGATTTGTGTGCGTGTGCAAATCAAAATTTTCTACATATGAAATACTTGAATACATATATGTATATAATATTATGCACTATGCATAACAAAAAATCAATAACGAACGATAGTATATTGATTGTGGATATAAACACAAAAAATTAAATTGTAAGTAAAAAAAAATATATATATATATTTTGTGTATTACTCATTTCTTTCTATCAATCGATCGTATACATATTTAATATACGTATATCTAAGTATATAATATGAGCGTAATATATAAGAAATTTATTAGATTGGCAGTGGTTTAATTTAAATGGCCCAAACGATAAAAAAAAACGTTTAAAAACGTGTTTAATACAATCCAGTATCACAAAAGTATAACTCTTCTTAATACACGTTATACTGCACTATAAAACATTTACACTAGAATGTTTACACTTACACTTTGATAATTATCAAAATCCATTCATCTCAAATCTTTTTCCTAATATTCTTTTTAATTACTGTAGTCCAAAATGTAATCGGTTACGCGATCTTTTTAATAATTACTTTAAGACATAAGAATGTCTAAAAGTAACGTCGCCACTTACAAATTATTGCTCGGTAAATAAGACATTTTTGTTATATGTCTAATATTACATTCGTTATTATTAAAATAATAATTAATAAAACACTTTATTTATTTCGATTTTCAAGAACGTACATTAAATTTGTTGTTTTAGTTAAATACATAACAAAGGTTCAAAAACGAAGTAAACATATTCCTGTTTCTGTTTTTTTTTTTTTTTTGTAGCAACAGTATAGTCTTATTTCCTCGTCAATTTCATCTTATCTGCGATTTCTATTGTTAGAATAACACACGCTGTTTTCCTGATTTTTTTACATACTTAGGAATTCAAAGTATAGATCTTTTTTTACACATCAGCTTTAGAATATATTATACAATGTCTCCATGCATTAAACATGACTTTCTCCTTTAAATGTTTACATTGGCCGTGCTTTAGTTAGCATCGGTAACACACCGCCGTGCATGAAAAAATGAGTAGAGGCATCCGTCTTTGTTTATAAAGATTTAACGGGACACAAATTGGCTCGTTTAATCAATATTATATTATTGTAGTAAATATTGGATATAAATGATTTTTTTTCATTAGTTACGATTGTTAAAAAATTACGATTTTTGGTAGAATAGAGTCTTGTAGTATTTTATTTCTTTTTATTATTTTTTATAATTATATATTAATGTATTTAATATCAACAAAATCTGACAAAGCCGTAAACTAAATAGAAAAAAATCAAAGAAGTTGCTCATCTTTTTTATGGTGGATTATTAACATAAGATCAGCTTATGAAAGATCTTGCAATATATTTTCAAGTTAACGATAAAAATTGAAAATTAGATGATTTTTCAACTCAGACAATTTGAAAATGTTAGTGATTTTATCGGAAACTTATAACTTTAACCACTTACAAAAAAGTTCTGACAAGGTACTTTCAATATTTTTAATTGTTAAAACTATATATTTTTATCAAGAATCTTGTAATACATTTTATTTTTTAATATTTTAAATTTTTAAATTATTTTTTTTTTGCTATAAAAAAGATAAAATAAGATGGTGTAAAACTATCGATTCGCTTTGAAATTTAATCTTCAAAAGTGGAATACTTAATTGATAATTCAATTAGTTCATAAAAAAGAAGATAAAATTAAATATAATAGTTAATAAATGGAAATACAGTCGAATTATATAATAGTATTGAGTAAATGCATAAAAAAGTATATTAAAAAGTACAATATTAATTTTTTTTCTTATATTTGAATTATAATATTAAGTATGGTTTAATAATCAAATTCCAAGACAATTGTTAGAAATTTAGTAAAATGGGTATATGTACATATCTATTCAGTTATTAAAATTTTAATTTAATGATATTACAAAAAGGTGTATACTTTTTTTTTATAAATGTTCAAATAACATTTTTGAATGGTTTTTCGGGAACTAATTTACCAAATCATACAAATTTTAACATTTTTGATGCTATTTTAATAACGATATAATTAACCTGCACATTAGATTCGAATATGAATATAAATTATTAAGTACAGTTATATTGTACCTTGCTCAAAGTCAAAGAAGTAATTAGTTAAAACATTGTTACTTTTTTTAATTACCACCAATTAATAAGTATCAGCTATGATCTTTAGGTATGTGTAAAATGTATTTTTATATTTTTATTTAAGTTTTGTCCAGTAAGATGATTCCAATATTATTGTCTTGGTTATATGATTAATTAATTTGTATGCTCAAATTGTTCATGTTTGCATAAACAGGGAATTTAATTTTTATTTTACATGTTAATAAATTATTTTTCAATTAATATTTCTATAATCTAAAATAGGAAAATAATCCTATGCTATTATTCATTAATTTAATGCATTAGAGAGTTAAAACATAGATTTTTGGTTTGTAAAAATTCAAAACAAAATAAATAAAAATATTTGAGTTTCTTAAAAAACGATGATACTCAATTTCAGTAAATAGATAACTAAATTATCAAATTATTAAATTTCATCAAATATTAGAATACTAATGTATAACATTTAAAGTTTAAATAGAATATGTGGCATAGATGAATACACATAAATATAATATATATAATATAGATACCTATAACATTTTAGTCGGGCGAATCCCAACGAGGTCACAAAATATATATTTCACCCTGTTTATAAAAATAACAACACATATGTTTTCTTTTAAAGCATATCTAATTTTTTTTCATATTAACCACACGTATTATTATTATTATAGTACCCAGTCTTAAAAATTGTATTTTGCTTACTACGCATAAATTAGTAAATTAGTAATATTTAACTATCATAATATCTCTTGAATATGAAACAATAAAATACAAATTCAATTAGCTCTAACTTAAAATTAATCATTCATAGAGGCTATACCATACAATGTAAAGAACCGAAAAATTCATTCATAGTTTTAAATTTTAATCAAATCATATTTATGATCCTTAACTGATGCATATTTAATTTATTATTTATAAATATATAACAATCTGGTTTTATTAAATTCAATATCATTAAATGTCTAAATCCCGTTCATTATATTTGATTGTATCATTTTACGAGTACTTACTATGACATGATTTTATTTTGTATCCATGTAATATATATATATATAGGATATACATTATAAACACATTAGAATACAATAACTGATTAAAAATAGTTAACTTCGATAAGTCGTAAACGATACTATATTATAATAAATCGTAATACAAGAATAATTATTGGTTTTGAATCGAATTAACGGAACGAGAATATATTATTAAAAGAATATTCATGAAAGTTATTGTTTCTGAAAATTTATCTATTTTAAATATTCTCTAGTGCTGTAATAGAACAAATTACCATAAAAATAATATGTTGCCATGGAAATTTCTTTCACGATTGATTGTTACATAATTATATAAAAAAATGTTATCATTACCGAATACTCGTGATAAATGATGTTCCAACGTATTCGAGTATAAAAAAAATGAACCTTAGTCCCGTTTCATTGCTCTACATAAAAACTGAAATAAAACCTTACATCTTCGAATAAAACATAGTGGGATAATAATAATGTTTCAATATTTTAATATTTTGCATATGTCTTAAAACTTAAAACGCGTTTAGGAATTTCAGAAAAATTAATGTGTGTGTGAGAGTTGGTCAATTTCATTTTTTTTTTTAAATTGTCTTATTGTTTATAAATTGTATTTTTTTTTTAATTTTCCAGGAATCATCTAACAATCAATACATTTTTTATAATCAGTATCTTATATGATCAAAGAAGCTGCCAGAATAATAAGAATTCTTAATGATATTAGTGGTCGTTGAGCTTTGGAGAATAACTATACTGTAACGTGTCAATGTATAATATTAATAAATATAAACTTAATCTTTTCCTTACAATATTTCAAATGAATATATTTTAAGTTAAATAAATACTATTTAATATAAATAATTATAATGAATACAATAATATTATTTTTGTGGTTTGTATTATATTAATTTGAAATATTGTAAGGAAAAGTTAAATTTTCAACAAGACCTTGATCATTTTTGGATTAATTTTGAGCTTCACTTTCAATTGTCATATAAGTCAGCCATCATATTTAATTTTATAAAACAATAATTGATAATAATTAGTAAAATATAACACGGTTATCCTCCATTATTGGTAGAAGATTGTCCCTGTTCTACCCGACATCATATTTCTGCTTTTATAGATTCTGAAGGGATTGATGAATGAATTAATTTTACAATCCAATGTTGTAGGTGTGTATTTTTTTTTAAAGAAATTTCAAGGTTATATTTTGACAAAATTAAATATAATTAGGTATTAAACAAAAAATAACGATTTTAGTTACTAAGTCATAATTTAAAAAGTTGTATTTGTATTTATACATTTATTTATTTATTCAATTTATACATATTTGTAGTTGTTATTTTTAGTGAGTTAAGTCTTTTCACAATTGAATTTATTATTATTTGTAATACACTACGAAATTAAAAAAAAATATTTAGATTAGTTTTAAGGTATTCTATTCACACCGTTGTATCCATACGTTGAAATTTATATTTATAAGAGTTTTATAAGTTCATAGTGCTAACGACAACTAGTTATATTTTATAAAATAAAATAATATATACGATTTTTTTTAGAAAAAATAGTTTAACCTACAGTTTTAAGTGTTTTAATTAGGTAATACAAATGATCAGGAGAAGGTAACCTGCAGAGTATGAAGGAACGTTTTCAACGATGACAAACTTACATGGTACATCAGGTATATTTGGGGGTATAAAAACGACTTTTTGAAACTAGCTTTTCTAGTTGTTAAATGTGCCCTAAGAGAGAGATTCAGAATGAGAAAGAGAGCATATAAACAATAAAGAGTAAATGCTAACAGTTTTCTACCCATATCACTGATATTGTCTACGCAGTTCGATGTAGTTTGTGGTTGATAAAATAGGTAGTATACGAATAGATACTTCGTTCACAGTGTTCGGTATATTAGACCTTAGGGATTCAAGATGATGGACAAATATAGTGTAGGTTGGCAGTGTAAAAATGTATCTAGTATAGGGTTCTATATCAGTGACAACAAAAAATAAAACAAAAGAAGTCCACTGTGTAATGTTTTACTCACGCAATTGATTTTCTCTTTTACACACACACACACACACACACATACATCTATAAATAATATATTCAAATAAAGTGGAATATTAAGTATAAATTGTACATATTACATGATATATATAGCATTGGCAACAAAAAGCTATACGATTTAGAAGAATTTAATAAAAATGTAATAATTTGGTTGTTTCTTAATTCAGTATTTAATTTAATTTAGTATAAAATATCTATTAAACATGTTTATGGAAAATAATTGTATGCACCTGCATAAAACTACTATCGATTTCAATGTTTTTTATGAATATTCTACTATATGCATAACGATACCCTCTGTTTCATAAGGAGACATGAGCAGATTAGAGTCCAACAATTTTCAACCTGGGGATTGCCAATATTTAAAACAGTTAGTAAGTGTTTTGTGTAATTATCATAACAAAAGGGTTGTAAACAATCTTAGTGACATTAAAGTGGGTCATATAGACTTAAAAAGGAGTGTGGGTTCAAACTATTAGTTGGAAATCGGATAACCCATTTATGATCGTATGGAATGATGCAGTGTGAAATTACTTTTGAATTGTGCCATATCGTGATCATTTGTGTAACTATTGCTGCAATGCTAACCACTGCAGTAACTTTTCCCTACTGAGACTCAAGTAAACTAAAAATTAATTGCGGTTTTTAATGTTTACATTTTTTATAGATATTAATTCTAAATATTAAACTGTATAGTGTATACTTATATTCTTAGTTCACAAGTTATATATAAATTAAAAACTACAAAATAAAATATTTGTAAGTTGAAATTTAAACCGTTCAATAAAAATTAAGTGTTTATATCTATAGGCTATATTTAATGAAAATTGATCAACATGCTATCTACAAAAAATAATTAAGAAATAATCTCATTTAAATATTTAATATTGTAAAAATTCATCATAATAGCAATATAATATTTTGTTTACTTACCTACCAAGAAAATTAATAATTATTTTAATTAATTTAGCCATATCATGGTACATAAATTATACTATTGATTATTATAGTTTGTATACATTGAACAACGTACTGTAATTAATAAGTATTTTGTTTATTTCATTGTTTAGATTGTATTTAAGAACAACAAACACCCAATAATATTATACACATATCAAATCGACAAGTGTTACATGTTTTGTACCGGTTTATGTAAAAACTCAGTGTTCTTGTAAAATATCGAATGTCAGATTGTATTTAACGGAAAATATTAGTACTCTTTTACTTTGGTATTTAGGATAGCAATAACCCATCAGTCTTGTATAACAACAACCAATGTTTTAATATCTATCATACGGTATTAGATAGACAAGGGACTTAAATGGATTTTGGATTTAATTGAAAAGAAAGTCCAAACGCCGGATGTTCTTATTTCAATGAAAAATTACTTTTCGCGTAATCCCTTCCCATCAATTTATACTTAAGCACCTGGGACCCGGTAAAATGAACTAAATTGATTTTAATAATAATACACTTCGGTCATGTTAATTGCTTTGGAGTTAAAGTAGTTAAATTACAACAACGTTTTATAATAATATATTATATATATATATTTATGACATATATACCGTAAATAAGTACTGAAACACAAATTGTTAAACTCGTGTATTTTGAACACTATTAAGTGACAAATCTTACGATGTTTATATACTTATTAATAGATATCCTAATATATACTTAATATATAATTATATTTTATAACTGAAAATACTTTGAAAATTCAAAAGAACCCATTAAAAAAACTTTCTTGAAAACTATATGACAATACTTATACTAGCTATCGACAAAAAGTTTTTCAGTTTGAAAATCAATATGTTCGCATTTTTCATTAAAGTTCATTTCATTTTTCAGATACCGAACAATGATAGGGTTTCAGAAAATAACAACGTCGAAGCCTAGAAAGTGATAAGTTATAAAGTGTATAATTTGAATAATCCACCCGAACAATAATATCATATTACATCTATCTTGATTTAATTAAAAAATAGTATAGGTATGTATATATTATTTTATTATAATATATAGGTGTGCGAGCGCACATCAGAAGACGAGCCGAGTGATTCACGGAGAAGATAAGTCTTGCATCTCAACGTTTAAAACGTTCATGTTATTTTTAAAATGTGTAATCAAATTTCACTTAACTAATGGTAGAGAAAAAACGCTCAGTTATTTTTTCATTTTTAAATCAGTTTAAACGTTTGTTTATTATTTTTTCTAACTTAAGTCATTGCGTTTCTTCAACGAGTGTTCAAAACGACGAATTCGATATTTGTATTGCTTTTATTCGTTTACAGAACAGTATAATACACTTTATAATTAAGAAAACTCTCGTAGTTAATTTTTTCGTATTTATATTATTTGTATGTATATTGTATACCTATATTATCTATATTATGAATTATATTGGTCGAGCAGAATATATTACTAATTGATTTTAAATAATCGAAAGAATCTATAAGACTGTATCAATACACTTTAAAGAAAAAAAAATCTAATTTTAAATAATAATTTTATATTGAAACTAAAAGTTTTAGTTAAAGTTTGGATGAGTAGATTTCTGTACCACAAATTGGAAATTGACCCTACCGGTCATCACTTTTCTTATATCGTCTAAATTCAAAATGTCAACATGACACAAAAAATAAGTCCCATATTGTAAAAAAAATGTAAGAAAAATATTCTGTTCTATCTTCTATATATATATATATATATATAAAATATACGTCATGTGTCATGTACTCGAAATAATAATCGTCTGGCAGTATATATTTGTAATACGTGTTGATGTTTTCACGCTTGTCGTCTAATCGCACATCGTGTCAATCTCTCACGTTTTCTATACTGAGTATATCGTACGAGTACCAGGATTTAACTTTAATAATTATTCGGTATGTGGACGGGATAGTCACATGATGTTCACAGGTAAGTATTAATATAATAATAACGACGTCTCGTAATACAAGCGTGCTGCTGGCTCAGTAATAATCATACATTATTTTAGTGGCAACCCACCTCGCGGGGGACCCTTTGTAACGCAGACCGTGTGTGATGATAATAATAATAATAATTACTGTTATCCGGCCAACTGCTATAATTCCTGTACATAATATGTTCGTCTCGACAAAACCTTCATAATATGTATATACCATACAGGATGATTCACCGAGTATGCGCATCTACATTTTTTAATTTATTCAAATTCTGATCTTTGAAATTTTTAAATATATTTCAAGACCAATAAACCATATTTTTAAATTCTTAAGATTTTTTATACTTATTAAGGTATGCCTTGTGGTGATACACACAACAGACCTCTATTTTAAAATTGAGAACCCGATTATTTAGTGGATAATTTTGAAAAAAAAATTTGATATACTTATTCAAAGTTCAAACGAGTTGTTTCTCAGTTATTAAAATGTGTTTATATTACATAATATATGATAAAAGTTCTTAACAAAAATTTATAAGTAATATCATATTTAGTATGTATTATGCTAAAACCATTTTTAATAAATAATAAATAACGAAACATTATTATAAATTATAGATATTTTTGAATTACCAAACAAAGCCTCCGTATTTTTAAAACTCATTACCATAGACTAACAATTAGTATACAAAGTTGAATAACTTAAAACTATATTTTCAAATTTTTGTTTTTATAGGTCATCAATTAAAAAAAAATTTTAAAAGGAGGGAGTTATCATTTGAAAAAAGCAGAAGTTCATGTGTCCATAGGACACTCAGTAAATAGTACAAAAATTTCAAAAAATAGCCTAAAATGTATATAAAAACTCAAAAATCGAATTTTAAATAACTTTATAATTGAAGAAAAATGGCGATGAGCATGCTAGAATCACTCTGTATAGTTGAGTGTACCTCGGGGCTCAATCTTATGCCATTCATTCCAGTGGCTGCACCTACACCCTTCAACCACTAGCTATATTCATATAAATATGTTTATATGTATATTATATACACCATGCAGACTATATAGTATATAATATATGTACTTTATCTCACACACGCACGTCGACGAGTAAGCAGTTTACGGTGGATTTAATTTCCGAATTATTAGCGTCGCAGTGAAATTTAAGATATTTCACAATACGTCTAAATATACGACATACGTATAATAATATACAACCGCATTTATATAGTGTCACAGTAACGTTTTCTTTGCCCTACGGGCGTGATTAAATTTAATAACAACTTTTCGGTGTGTAATTAAAAACATCATAATATACACAATTGTACACGCATTTAGATTGTTTTTGCTTTTTTATAATTCGCAATTTGCCACCGACTTTATCACTGTCCGCTGTGACATTATAAATAAATTATTTCGAAGCTACACAATAAAGAGTCTATATAAAGTCCGAGACATAATAATATAAACGGTAAAGCTGCGGGTGCATTGCAAACAATAGTAAACGACACGCCGAGCATGAATGATAGGAAATAATTTCTATCTGATTGTATACATTTATAAGTAATATACAAAGGGCAATGATTTCCCAGAAACTAGTCGTTAAAATTTCGATTTAGATACATCAAAATTTATAAAAAAGAATCATCGAATTTCTAAACAATTTGCAATAAAAAAGTTTAATAAATTCTCGTTTGGGAAAAAGAACTTTGTTACACTGCTGGTCACTCCTTAAATAGTATATAAATCTAATGCCTGATTGCACGAACAATCTCTAAAAATTAAATGAACCATTAGTGTGCTCATTTGACCCTTTGCATGATTTATTGGCCCTAAATTAAATTTTAGTGAACCATTTAATTTGAAATATTTTTTTTTAACAATTTGACGTGAATATTTGAAAAACTCAAATCGGAGTTTGAATAAAGGAAGTATTATAGTGGTATGCTTAACGAATCACGTTTTATAATATTAATAAAGCATATCATTACAATATTATAATATTGTACAGCTTATGTACATATTTACAATTACTGATTTTGATATTAAATTAGGAGATATTTAATATTCTTAAGTAACGTAGTATAATTTATTATATTTTAACATTTAATTTTTCTTTTTTTTAATGAAAATTTTCTTTCTGAGGAACCCAAATCATGTGTTATCAGACACTGCTGTAAAATAATTATTGAAAAAAAAAAAGGAATTTTTGTTTATATAATAATATGACAGGTGATATTTTACGATTTTAAATGTATTAATAAAATATATAATGATGGAAAATGGCCAATGAAAGGGATGCACGTACCTACCACAGTCTATCTTTAACGCTGCACTACTGTAATTTTACGATTGAAATGCATAAAACAAATTGAATTTCGTATCGCTTTGTAACATACGATGAATAATTTCAACATTCGACACGATCGAATCGGGACACAGACTTAACTAGTCACGCACCGCACAAATGTATTTAAATATTTAACAGTTTATACACCATAGCAGTACAGAACATTTATTAATATTCGATATATGTACGAGTATTATACGTACCTATATGTGGCCAATGGCCAATTGATCGTCGTGTGTTCGTCACGTATAAGATAAATCCAGAAAAATACTTATGAAGCCGATCACCTCTTCGTTTACTACGGATTGATATGTATCTAATTTTTATCAACTGAACATCGGATTATCGCATCTCATAACGTTACACCGTTAACATTACCGTGAATATTTCAGACTGCGATAATTTAAATAGAAAACATAATATCTCATTTGAAGAAAATAAAATTGGAAATACCTATAACCGCTCGTTCCATGCGAATACTCTTTTCCATGATAGCAATTATATCGCATTCGAGTATAAAATAATATAATGCGCAAAAACGTTACAGAGTTACAAAGTTTATTGGCTAAGTGTATATACACCATAATTAAGTACAACGACTTAAATTTTAAAATATATATTATAGTTAGTATTTTATTTTCAAACAATTAATCATCAATTTTCAAATGATAAAATGACCGAAAATAATCGGTTATCATTTTAATCTGCTCTTAAGATTTCTGAATTTACGATTAAGTATAACGTTTTCTTTGAGATTATCAAAAACGAAACGATTAATAAGCGTGATTTTATTTTTTATTTTATGATAGTTTTTAAAAACCAATACATAATTATAATTACTCTTTTTTATTTACAAAACAACGGTAATATTGCCATTATTTTTTCTTCTAAAACTAAATGTTAATTTAAAATGGTCAAGTTTTTCCTTTTGTTGTTATTTTCTGGGTTCGTTACAATATTTTTGACATGGGTATAACGGCAAAAAGGTAAGTTCTTGTAATTAAATTAAAATAACTGAAATGTATATTGTGCAAAACGGAAAGTTGTATTGGATTATCCGGGTTGCATGACGTATCACATATTAAAAAAAATAAAAGGGATCACTCAGAATGAAGTATGAACTCATTATGATCAGATATAACTGCACGCTGTGGAAATAAAACGTGGACAGTATCGAATCATCATAAATAATCATCCGAAGTCAAATTACTACTCATATATTTTAAACATATTATTATTATTATTATTATTGAAAATAAGAGATGCGCAGTTTGCGGGATGAAGCGGAAAGCGAAACATAACTTTATGAACGTATATTATAGTATTATACTATGCACCTGCCACCAAATTTTTTTGTATACATTATAACTGTATATACATTTTAATTTTACACTTTACCGGTTTCTTATTTGGCGTTTCATACATATTACATAATGCACGGTAACAGTTAAGTCTTATATAAATTATACCCGTGGCGTCTGTTTTTCTTTTTTTTTTTACCCTTTCCACCAATTGTTTATAATGACAAAATTATACACAATGTCACATTTATAAAACGTGGACATTTTTCTTGTCATGCCGGGGCGATTTCACAGAATATATAAATGTACAATAATAACAGCTGTGCTGATATTATGCATAAATATAGGCAACAGAGATATTTTGATACGTACTTTAGTCGTCATACTGTTGTGTAAAATGTATAACGTTGATTTGTGACTCGTTTAAAAAACAAATGATGAATGCGCGCATATTATTATGCGTCAGTTTATATAGATCAAATTATCGAAAAGACTTTAGATTTGCTACACTGATCATATTATGTCGCCTACCACTACTACCAGCAATATATTATAGTTCTCATGTATTTGATTATTGTTATGGTTCAATAATATTTATAGTAACGTATCACAAAACGTTTGTAGATATAGGTTCTTTACTTACTAACTTATAGTTAACCTAATCTGACTATACGTTTAAACACAATGGTTAAAAATAATGATATAGTATATTAATTTTTATTTTTATGATTAGTGATTACATATTTCAGATTTTGAGCTGAACATTGAATATATTGATTTCATCATGTGTTTTTTTTTT
>VUJU01005213.1:0-14677 GCA_009835225.1 Aphis craccivora
TCATGTTCTGCAGTCCTGTAAAATATTTTTGTCCGTAATTCAGATTTATATTTGTCTGGTATATCATATTAGGGTTAAGCACGATGTGATAATACCACAGAAAAAATATAGGTAATATATTGTTTGATCATAGAGCATGATAGGTACAAAGTATATATTGGTACTAATAGTCATTAAAATATTTTTGAATCGCAGTAATTCTAGTAAAAGTTTTTAATAAAAGTTTTTCTGAGAACCTATTTTTTGTACAAAAAGGTAGGTATATCGTATTATCGTAACAAATGTTTAATTATTTAAACAAATGCAATCATAATTTTCGTTTTGACTGTCAACGAACAATGCGGTGGTAGAGCAGATGTCCCCTTAATTCTAAAGTGGAAGTTGCGGGGAAGCGAGTGGTTTGCAAATTATTGCATGATAGGTTCCAAATATACAAACATTCATTAAAATATTTTTAACTGAACTAACATATTTAAATCGTCATAATTATGGTATGATTTAGCTACAAATTGTAATATGTTATTAGTACCCCTCACTCCGATTTTGAAATGATTACCCCAGCTAAAGTTTAAGTTTGCAAATTCTAAAAACAGATTTGCATATTATAGCAAACCATAAGCAAAATGTTGGCACCGGTCCGAGATGATCGGACGGTATGGGGGGAGCTATGTGAGGTTGGCCCCCCTAATTTTGAAATGGCTCCCACAGCTTAGGATGAAGTTTGTAAATTCTAAAAATAGATTTGCAAAGTATTAGCAAAATATCTGTACAGGTTTGAAGTTGATCGGACAAAGTTTGTAGGCTAATTTCACTGACAACAATACACTTGAAAATGTCAGTCGATAATAAAAAAAAAAATGTGTTCTAATAACCCGTATCGGTATTACTATAGAATAAGTCAAATGTCAAAACAGTAGTATGCGAATATTAAAAAAATAATTATTATTGCTATTTACCTATCGACAGTATTAATTTAATGTTATAAAAATTAATTAGTTATTATTATTTAATTTAAATATTTAATGTTAATTTAATGATTGTAAACTCTATAATCTCATCCCAGAAACGTGAAACTGACCGTAAATATTCACGTCACATATACAAACCCACCCAAGTGGAATTTTAAACATAATTTTGTCTTCTTTGGTGTCTGTTTTTTTTCTTCCTGTTACTCTTAGCCCGTACCCAAGTACCAGCGTCCGGAGTAAGTATCTACAAATGTCAAATACTGCTGAGTATAGCGTAACAAAAAGGTTTAAAGGTTCCATAATATTATTACACTGTATCGTGTAATAATAAGCCAATTAGATAGGTAGGTAAGAATTAATGCACTATACACAAACTATAGTTTAAAATAGTATACTATAGTGTATGCACTTGGATTTTTACACAGAAAACTAAATTTTATTATTTAAATTGTTGGATTATCATAGATAGGTAGTTAATATAGAATATAGATAATAACTTATAATTATTATTAGTGATAAATTCAGAAAAAAATATTGTGTTGATTACATAATTTCTTATTAAGACTAAACTCATAAAATGTATTTATGTTAATATAATAATAATTATAAACAATTACAATTTTAAAATTAGGTATAATCAAACATTTACATCATACTCAGTTACAGTATAACATTTTTTTTTATGTATAAAATATTATTTTCTCAGTCAGAAACTAAGTAGTCTATATTTATTTTAAATGTAATGAACACAATTATTTTATAAATATTATAATATTAAAATATATAATACAGCGTGCAAAGAACATAAATAAGTCAAATAAATAAACATAATTTAAAAAATGAAAACTATTAAAATAAATATATGACACTTAACGACTCAACAATTGAAATAAAGTATTACTGAAATCATTTTTATTAATTATTGCATGTCCGATAATGATCGGCTTGTGAACTGATTTTATTTAAATTATCTGACATCATACTATATAATTCATCTACATCCTTAGAAAGCTTTGAAATTGATTCTTCTTGACTGATAATTATTTGTTCGGCATCTAAAAATAAACACAAAAATAATTTTTAATCTTCTATAATATAAATTATAAGTTATAGGTAGGTAATATTGATGGACATATAGTTTTTATGAAATTTTTTAATATTATTAAGTTTTGAGTTTTATCTTTTATGTGATTTCATAAAATGTATTTAGGTACCTACCTAGTAAAGAGAGCATTTTAAATAAATATCAAAATTAATCAAAAATGTTTATTGTATCATACAAGTCTTATTTTTTAATTTTTATACCTACTAAAATCTATAAGTCTAAGTAAACAAATAATGTATATTCAATTATATCTACACTTAAACACTTTATTCGTGAATGGCGTGCCTGTAGAATGCTTAAAAATATTACTGAGTAAGTACTTAGTATAAGCTAGAAATAGGCTAAATTATTAAATGATTTTATTTATAAAATTATAATTAATAATTATTACAATTCTTGAATGCATACAAGGGCATCCTGTTCCTCAAAAGTAATTTATTCAATATCAACCAACCATTGAAACATTATATTATGACTACGCCTGTTTTACATTCAGTTCCTCGTCTGTTCACCTGCTCTATTAACTCAAAGTATCCCTAATTATGGTCAAAATCAAATTGTCAATCAGCATAATGTAGCTAGCAAATAAGTTGGCCACCCTCACATAAGCTAATTCATGGCCAACAATACTGAAAAACCTAATATTCTGTGCGTTTTCTCATTTTCTGTTATTAGGTAGGTATTATAAATATTTTTTAAGTCAATGTATTATTATAAAAATTTTAAACTTTTGTCTTTATTATATTATTTTAAATTATTTATTGAAATACTGCCAATATTACTCGACTGGGTGATAGTTAATAAATAAATAATAGGTAATAACTTGTAATACCTTAATGTCAATAATGTAATAACAATGAATGCGAACTAAGGAAAAATTCTCTTTACTCTGGGTGTATAAGATAGAAAATGGTTTTACTCTCTTAACTGTTCATTTAATATTAAAATAATAATAACTACTTATTACTTATTTGCAAGGCTGGGCAAGTTAACGATTTTTTTTTTTAACTCGTTAAGTTAAGTTATTTTAAAATAATAAAGTTAAGTTAAGTTAAAAGTTACTCATATTTTTTTTCGTTAACTCATTAAGTTAAGCGTTAACTTTGAAAAAAAAAGTAACTTAACCATTGATTAAATATACATAGATAGGCCACGCTATTATATATTTAATCAATGACTTAACTTAATTTAAAGTTAAAATGTTCTAATTTTCAAAATAAAAAATTCCAGACACATAATAATATTTATTAGATAGTTTTTCTTTATGCACAAGAAAATTACTGAGGAAATTTAAAATGATACATCAAAGTAATAACTAACTATAAAAAATCTACTTTTCTAAAAATACTATTCAAAAATTTGCATTATTGTTTGTACTAAAATCAACTTATTTTAAATAATTTTGAATAAAATTAACTTGAAGTTAACATATTAATCTTTTAAAAAAAGTAACTTATTAAGTTAAAAGTTAATTTCAAAAAAAGTAACGAGTTAATAAACTTAACGTTTCAACTTAATTTTAACTTTTAATTCGTTAATGCCCAGCCTTGCTTATCTGTTTAAATAGGTAACATAGGAGTATAGGACATAATATTGTGAGTTGTGTGTTTAAGAGGACGCCACACCCGCATGTGTTGTTTCTGTCTTATACACACGTAACGTGGTTAAAAACTGTTTTTCGCCGGATGACCTTACTCCATCGATATTTATATCAAAATTACCGGAATATAAATCGCATTGGGAAGAATTTTATGTTTCGTAACGTTTTAATTTTTTTTATATAGTATAGTAAACCGATATTTTTAAATACCTAATTAAATGAAAAAACCTAAATTCTCAAACCGATAACTTTAATTGCATTCATGTTATCAAAAAAATTAAAACGCTACGACACAAATAAAGTTCTCCTCAGTGCGATTTATAATTTTGGTAATTTTGATATAAGAATCGAAGGAGTAAAATCATTCCGCACAAAACAATTATTAACTAGGTATGTAGTATGTTAGGCGTGTATACAACAGAGACAACAAATGCGGGTGCGGCGGCTTCTTAAAAAAATATATGTACCTAGGTACATATTTTAGGATAAATAATTAAAAGATGATATTTATACATAATATTGTGTAACTAACTATCATAGTAATATTTTATCAAAATAAAAATCTTGGAGACTAAAACAGAATTAGGTATATTTGAATACTTTACTTAGTTAAAACTTAATTATAGTTATTATTTTTAATTTAACCTTAATGAACATTACTTATGTGTACTGACAACTATATAAAACTTTATTTTTGTTAGTTTATTAATAATTTGATTTTCTTACCTCCTAGTTCTCTTAATTTCAAAGTAGTATTGGCTGACAGTTGACTAGCTTTTTCTAATAACTGTTGTGAATTATTTTTTGTGGTCTTTGCAATTTGTGCACGGTTGTCTAACTTGTTACTAGCATCATTATATAAAGATAATAGCTGTGATGCTTTCTTTTCGGTATCTTCAACTTCTTGTATCAAGGTGCCCGCTTCTGACTTAACTTCATTAGCGTCTCTGACATTTTTTAAGAACCCGGTCTGTAGCGTTTTCAATTTATTTTCTATAACATTTATGTCATCTAAGACTTTCTGAACATTATCTTGAGTAACTCCCGTTTCTGTTTTAATCTAAATAATATAAAAAAACTTGTATAAATATCACAAGACAAAATGTATTGAATACTAATGATAACGTTTACACATTTTATTTATGAATATATGTTACTAACATTTGTTATACTATTATTTGCATCCACAATATTTTGGTTTGTTATTAATATACCCTCATCGATCTTTTTTTGTATACTTTCTGCTTCGTCTAAAGCTGTTTCAACACGTTCAGCAACCTGAAGTATATTTTTGGCAGCCATCCTAATTTAACATAATATTAACATGCATTAAAATGAAAAACGATTATCTTTGTATTTGTAAATTACTGTTTCTTTTCAGCAACTTCATTTAACATTTTAGCTAATGACAAATCACCAGCAGTTTCATTGATAATTGTATCAATATTTTTTGGTTGAGATAACGTTTTATTTATGTCTTCTGAAAGTTGACGTAATTGTTCGGGTTTTAAGTTAATATTTAATTTCAGAACCTATAAACAAATTTACAAATCATATTTCAAATATTCAGTCATTACAGTTAAATATGACTTATTACTTCTTCAACTTTCATTGCGACATCGGTAGATTGAACTCCTGAAGGGTTCAAAAACTTATCATGCCTTTCAATTAAATTATAACTTTCATTTAGAATGCTTTGAGATTGTATTTTGGCTCTCTGTGACTCTTCTGAGATGTCTTTAGTATTAGCCAACGCCAAATTTAATTCTTGATTAGCTTGAGATAACTATTTACAAAAAAATTGTTTAAATATACAAATCTAATAATTAATAATAACATTTTATTTACTTACACCTCTAAACAATTCTTCGCCTTTTGCTTCTTTATCGCGTATGTGCTTTTGAGCTTCTTTAGCAAAGCTATAGGCACGTTCTGCTTTAGTAGTAGCACCTTCTTCACATGATAAACCACCACAAAAACCACAACCCGCTCCACCACAAAGCTTATCACAAGTTTCACCACCTTTATCACAAATCTATAAAAAGTAATATATTATTTATACATTTATATTAATGTAGATTTTAAATTATTAAAATTTTGGATCTTACCTGTTGATTTAATTTAGGGATTTCTTGATTCAATTTATTCATTTCCTCGTTTAATTTTTCCAATGTAACTTCATTATCTTTAATACCTTGATTAAAAGAATTTACATTTCGACCAAAGAACAATTCAGTCCTTTTGCATTGGTGTTCAGCATCAGATAATAATCTATCTTGTGCATTTTCTTCCATTTTTAATGTTTTTGCTTTGTCATATGCTTCTTTGGTTAAATTTAAAGCACCTTAAAAATATTTATTTTAAATTTAATATCATAGTGCTTAATCAGAATATAATTTGTTTATTAACATAAATGTGAACACAATATATTTTACATAACTTATACTCGTGTTTATAACTTTAAACAATATTATTTCTTAATTATGTTTTTTTTACCTTCAACATTTCGTTCTTGAAGTTGTGTTGAATTATTTTTTAAGCTTTGTGCAGTTTCTTTTAAGTTGATTGCTTTTGCGTTAAGATTTCCTAATGTTAAATTAGCTAAAATAACTCTTTGCATAGTATTATCAATAGTTTTTGTAACTACATTCAATTGATCCATAGTAGTGAGATTAATCCTGTATTCAGTAATAAAACAAGCAATTATAAATATAAACTTTAGGTGTATATTAAGTATATAGTATTTGGTGTAAGATAAAATACCTGAGTTGATCAATAATATTATTTAATGTTTGGAGATCTGTTGAACTTTTTGTAGTTGTTTGCAATAAATTTCTTATCTCAGATATTTTTTTTTCCATATTTTCAAATTGATTGTTATAAGCGCCTGTAGTTCCGGTAGCTTTTATTTCGGATGCTGATTTAAATACCTTCTCCGTTTGTTCTAGTTTAATAAATAAGTCAATAAGTGAATCTAACATCTTTAAGCTTTTTACTTCATAAGATATATTTTACCTATAAGCTCTTTTTGTGTTTGATCCCAGTTTTCAAAACATTCTCCACATGGATTGCAATTAGGAGCTTTTCCTAAATACCCTCTCGCACAAGTGTCACATTTTTCTCCACCTATTCCCAACATACAATTACAGTGTCCAGTAGTCTGATTACACTGTTGTGTAGCTGATCCTTCAGGATTACAATCACAAGCTAAAGTAAAAATAAAAAATGTTCATATGTATATTTTATTAGCATATAAATGGTACCCAATACATGTTTGTAAAAATATTTACCATAACATTCTTTATTTGGATCACCCCAATAATTTGTTTGACATTGATTACATTGAGTTCCACCAAAACCTGGTTTACATTTACATTGACCGTCAAACTAAAATATAATAATTTATATTTATACGTAAATAAAAAATGTAGATATAGATATTATTGTATACAATTTATCATTTCATACCTGGTTACATTGTTCAGAAACAGATCCAACTGGGTCACAATTACACGGTTCACATCCATTTCCACTGGCAATTTTCCAATGATTGGGTTTACACTCGTCGCAAGTCAATCCAATGACATTAGGTAAACAAGGACATTGTCCAGTGGTAGAGTTACACACTCTAGACTGTGATCCCAAAAAGTCACACACACATTCTGTATATTAAATAAAACAAATTGACAAAATTATAAATCTTTTTAGTTGTACTTACAGTATTATTACTTAACTTAAATAATTATATTAACTATACCTGTACACGTCTGATGGATAGCATCACCATAAAAACCAGTTCTACAAACTTCACAATTGTCTCCTTCTGTGTTAAACAAGCATTGCAAACATTTGCCACTGTGTGGATCACAGTTACCTGTCTTGGTTATGTCCACGTTATTATTACAAGCACACTGCTTGCACGTCCCTCCAGGAACTTCTGGGTTTCCGTAGTAGTTTTCGTCACACATATTACACCTAGAACCTATGAAAAACAACAAATTGTCCAACAATGAAACATAAGAATATAATACACACTGAGTAGATATTTACCTTTGTAGCCAGTTTGACATTCACAGTAGACGTCTTGTGTCTTTGAATCTAAAGCACATCGACTTGCATAAGAATGTCCAGATTCAACTGTTCCTGGACACGGGCATGCTCGACACGGAATGTCTATTCCCAAACGTGGGTCGCCGTAATAACCCTCAATACATCTGACAAATTTTAAATTATGATATGATCAGCATATAATTTAAACAGATTTTTTTGTAATACACACCTATCACAATTATTTCCTTCAGTAAAACCTTGGCAGTTAAGACATACTCCGGTACGAGAGTCACATCCGTCGGTGTGTCCATGACACATACATCTTTGACAGTTCGGATAATTCCATGAGCCTGGTTCACATTGATCACACTCCCTTCCATAAGTCTGTGTTCGACACTTACATTGTCCAGTTGAAACATCACACAAGTTGTCTAGAGCTCCAACACTGTTACAGTCGCATGCTATTTACAAAAAAAAAAAAAAATAAATAAACAATTAAAATAATTATCAAAAATAAAGACTATATTATAAACTATTGTTTAAATATTGAATAGACTTAATCTGGAATTTAAATTCAACTGCAATTTTTAAAGTATTAATATTTCATATTAAATTAAAATAATTGATATTTTTTAATACTTAATTGTTTGTAAAAAAAAAAAAAAAATACCTTTGCATCCTTCTGGACCGAATCCATAAGTACCAGGAGCACAACGATTACATTTTCTTCCGACTACATTTGTTTTACAAGAACATTTTCCACCCAATGAATCACAAATGGCACTAGTTGAACCCGTCGGATCACATTCACATGCTAAACACAGTATCATATTTCAAATAACAATATAGTTTTATAAATTTTGGTTAATTATTTTACTTACAAAATGCTCCATCCAAATAATAAAAACCAACACTATAATGATATTTTTGACAAACGTCAGAATCAAGTAAGTGATCTTTGCGGATTGTGTAAAATGCTTCTTTGCACTTAAAACGTCTATATTCTTCAAGTCGTTGTTCATTGGCTGGTGATCCTTGGAAAAATGGCATACTTTCCACATGCGGTATTAAGACGAGCTAAAATTATAAAAATTTAAATTTGAAAATATCTATACCAATAAAACATCTGAAAGTATAGTAGGTACTAAGTATATAATATATATTTATTATTCAGAGCAGAAACAAAAACCCATTTGGTTTTATAGTAAAGTATTTTATTTTCTTGACGCACTATTTTTTTAAAAGCCTATCATTGATTATTTAATTAATTATGAACTCTATAATACACATAGTACCTAAGAACGGTAATTCCTTAATAATTATAATTGTTTTTGCATTTTGAAAACTACTAATTTACACTATTTTAATAGCTACTGTAATACTTTAACGGTTTTACGTGACTCGTGTATAATTAACTAAAACCATAGTTAATACCAATATCCTGTTAACTAAAGCTAAATATCTTTTCATTTTAAAATATTCTATTGGAGATGTTATGTGTAATATATTTATTTATTTATTATTTTTTTTGCTTACCGAGTCAACCAGTATTGATGCAGATGGGTTAATTGTTCTGTTGTTGTATCTTTGGAAATTAATTTTCACTTTGTATTCTTTCTTTGCTTCTAAACATACTGGTGGTGAAGCGATAGCAAACCTAGAATCTGAAAACACGTTCATAATGTAATGACCATATTAGTGATTATTAGATACTGAATCACAGGAAATGTTTGTTTCGAAGTATTGTTTTACCTTGTGATAATAAAACGCTTCTAACATCTCCAGCATTGTAATTCAATTCATATTCTGCACAAGTACTATTAGGTTCGATGGGTTTCAATCTTTCCAACGTAATTCTAACATCGTCCCAATCATAAGGAATCTGCAGATTATAGAATATTTAATAAAATAAAATAAATAACAATTTAATTTATACAAAAATCGATGTTGTATAACTCATGTTTAATATGTGTAATAATTATTGATTAATAAATTTAGGTGCGTCATAATTTCATATTCAATTAGGTACTCGTTATTTTAATCTACATACACCTATAGTATAAAGTTTGGTTGTCTTTAAGTAGGTATATCAAATACAAATTGTAGAATAACACTTACTTGTGGTTCATATCTGAGGACAATTTCATAATTAGTTGTAGCTGGTATATTCTTCAAGTCAAAAACCAATTCAGCATCATCAAACACTTTCATAAATCCTGTACCTGTCCATGTATCTTCCCGGCCATCTCTATAAGGTTCACGAATAAATACTTGACAATTCTGAAAAAGTCAACCAAGTATTATTTAGTATTAACATATATAATACATACATAGAAATTGAAAAAAATTACACGAATAAAATACTTACGTCTTGTCCGCAGTTGGATAACTCGGCTTCGCTGACCAAAGTGTCAATGGGACCGACAAAAAAGTTTTGCTCTGGTACACTGCAGGTACGTCCTGATAAATGTGGTCGACACCTAATTGACAAGCATAAACACATTTTAAAAATGAACGATCTACGTTTTCACAAAATAGTCATTAAAGTTAATATATATAATTCATTTTTTTTTTTTTTGAATTTTTATGATTTATTATGTAAATAACGACTTACAAACATTGTCCTGTGATGACGTCACACATATTGTCATACGCTCCACCAACGTCGCAGTCACATGGCTTACAGCCATCTTGACTATCAGACAAACCCCAGAAGCCAGGAATACATTGATTGCAGTCCCTGCCGGCCACATACCTCTTACACGTACATTCTCCTGTCTCCTTGTTGCAACCTTGATTGTCCACGGTTCCTTGAGTGTTGCACGTGCACACTATAACAATAATACGCATTAACTATATGTACAATGTACATATAAACTAATTTATAAGCACCGTTTACTATAAAATCCAATTTTTTAAGATCGGAGTTACGTCATGTAAAATTTAAAATTAATCTAAATATTTTGATAATGTCATTGAGTGTAGTAAATAATAATAAACGTCATATAGCAAAAAGTATATAAATATTAAGCAATGTTTGTTTAAACATAAAATATAGTTATTGAAGTAGTGAACTTAACTTATAGGAAATGCATATTAATTAAT
This sequence comes from Aphis craccivora, assembly GCA_009835225.1. Lineage (NCBI taxonomy): Eukaryota > Metazoa > Arthropoda > Insecta > Hemiptera > Aphididae > Aphis > Aphis craccivora. Next base: position 10,829 of record VUJU01005213.1, read on the forward strand.
AGGTTAAATTAAAAATAATAAACTTCCAACGCCTATATATTATATACCTTGGCATCCGTCTGGGTTTGACTCGCTGAAATTCCAAAAACCGTTTTTGCACATGTCACACCGTCTACCTTCGACATTGGGTTTGCAGTGACATCGGCCAGACTCTAATCCGTTGATAAGATCAGTCTTGGAATCACATATTCCATCGTCCAAGGAACCACCAGGATCACAATCGCACGCTGCAATTTACATAATATTGTCACCATATTGATTTATTTTTAAAACATGTTTTCTGTTTTAAAAGTTAACTGATCAAACTCACGCAAGCAGACATCGTGGTCAGTGAATGGTTTCGTGGGGTCTTGATAAAAGTACTGCTTGCACTGTTCGCAGTTGCGACCCATGGTGTTATCTGTGCATCCGTCGCACACGCCACCGCTCATCCGTCCGGTCAACTCAAATACGGCAGCGTCATGATGACAACTGGTCGCATGGTTGTTACAGTTGCAACCTATAAAAAAAAAATGGCGCTAAGAATAGAATTTAATATTCAATTTTTTTTTCCAAGACTTGAAAAACAAGCTTACGTCTACACGCGTTAGTCTGTCGGCCAATGGCCGGTTTCCACGGGAAGTCATTGAAAAAGTCTTCGCAAGACTCGCAGTTAAGGCCTTTGGTGTTGTGAGTGCACTCGCACTGGCCGTACACCATATCTGGTTTGCTAGTCGTACCGTCTTGCGGCAAGCACCTGGACGCGTGCCCGTAACACGAACAACTACCCCGTACTACCATTTCTGTGATTGCGTAATAATATTTTTCCTGCACACGCAAATAATAAATATCACCGATAATATATCTTAGTATCTGGCTTCCGTTATACTACAGTTGGACCCAAAATATTATTATATAGGTAAGAATGTTATCTACTTACCAAAATCTCATCTCGGTTGTCCAGCAAATCGTCTCCGAGCGTGTGAAGTTTGGTGAAATTAATCCTCAAATTGGTCATTTTCAATAGATTTTGTACTTCCGGTGAATACGGATCATCATACATGTGGTGTAGATTGGGAGGTAATACTCTTAAAATCACCTATGTAAAAATAGAAACAATAAACTCGTGTTACCATTGAGACATCGAACATATTTTAATCCGATAACGTGTTAAAAGTAAAATTAAGTACAAAATTGTACTATAAAAAAAATGCATTTTATATGTTCATAAAAATTTTCCATGCAATAGGTCTGTTATTACTACTTTATTCCTAATCATAGTATTAATCGGTGTTATGTATTCGTAACTTTAATATCCCAGTATTTTGATAGTATAGAATCATTGCTATAAAAATGTATGTCAAACTTTACTTTTCATTATAAATGCATAGGTAAGCGGTGCATGTCCGACCAAAAGAATAAAATAAAAAATTTATCGTTTATATTACGTTAAATGACAATATGACATTTTTTTTTTTTTTTTGGTTTGGGATCGACGACGCCATGGGAACCGCTCGCGCATTACTTTCACGACGCAAATGCGACTTATACATAAAAATTACAAACATTTATAAATTTATCAGGTTTTTTCAAAAGAAGTTAAATATTTTTTTTTTCGTATTGATAATTTCTTTACAGAAGCGCTCGTATTTTAAATTTCCTACCCCATATTGTTATTATAAGAATGTTTCATGTGGTGGTTAACACTTAAAAATGCTATGCCGAACGTTTATCTAAAAATATATAATTCCAATATTATGACTTTGCATATCGGGTTATTTTCATTATCAATACATTTTCATTAAATTACAAATACTGTAATTTTTATTAATAAAATACATTTTTTTTAAATTCTAACTTGAAATTGTATTTTAGTGTTATCCAACACGAAATAATTCCGCATGCTACTGTACCATAGGTAACAATACATTATCTACTGTAGGTATATAATACAATCACTAATTTAATTATAGAATTTTACCTTATAGCGGCTTCACGATATATCTTATAATATCTTATCACATTATAATAAAAGCACAATAGGTACAGACGATTGTACGATAAACACGTATTTAATTCAGTCGGTAATCTCAAAATGTAAATTGCATAGTTATAAAAAATATTATAGGTAGTACAGTGTTTTAGATTCTGAACGGAATGATGATGTATTGATTCTATAATAATGTGTGTGTGTTGATTTTTTTTTTGTTTGTTTCTATGTTCATCATAATTTTTCGAAATAATGCTTCAATTGAAAACTTCAGGGGTGGTTTCTGGTGTCAATTTGAATATCCTATGTGCATTATGGAGGTCAAAAGTAAAAAGTTTCTAAAAGTTTTTTAAAAAAAAAACCGAAAAACCCACAAAAAAGTGAGGGAAAAACGGAAAATTTTACGCAAAATCAATTTTTTTATATTGTAACTAAAAAACAAATTTTTGTAAACACTTAAAATGTTCACAAAATTTTTATATTAGCGTTATCTATAGGTATGCTCGGTTAAATTTTAAAGATATTATGACTTTTTTAAGCTATTTATAGGCAACTGAAAATTTTCAAAGTTATTGTTTTACCTAAATTACTCAAAAAAATAATCCATACAAGTTTTTAAACATTTTATGTAATCTACTATATATAGGTAGTTGATGAATAACATGGATTTTATAATAATAAATCAATCAACACCAATATATAATATTATACACATAATAAAATAATAATAACGATGATGTAACTAAAGTAAATCAATATACAATAAGTAGATTCACTATACGCCGCTATAAAAAGAGATCATTTAATTCGGTCGATGAAATCATTAAATAAAATAGATTTTGAACTAAATACATTTTTTTTTTTTTTTTTTTTTGGAATCAATAAAAAGCATCATATTAAAAAAGCGGGCAAGTGGGTACCGCTCCGCTGTACATTAGGTGCCGTGTGGATCACTATTATATATTATAGGAGCGTTAAATTTCATTTAAAATAATGATTTTCAACTCCTAGCTACTTAAACAAAAAATTTTATGAATTATACTTACAAAAAAATTTGCAAATATTCATGATTTTGAAGAATTTTTGTCAATATTTGAACTTCAAATGTTAATAAAAAAAAATTGTGCCAATGTATTCTTATAATTTTTTCTTTCTATAAGAAGAACTTATGAGGAAATTCGTATTAAATTTTCAAGTATTTGGATTGGGCCAAAAAAATTTGATCGACACTTCAAAAAAAATTTTTCAGAAAATTTGAAAATTTCAGTTGTCTATAAATAGCTCAAAAAAAGTCAAAATATTTTGAAAATTAAATCATTTAAAGAAAACGCCAATCTAAGTACCTGGTGAAATTTTCAAGTATCCACGACTTATATTTTTTGAATAATAACAAATATTTAAAATCGTTTGGGATAAATCGTTATCGTTACGCTATTTTGTAAAAATTTAAAACTCAAACGCACTTAAAATATTTCCTATAATGATGCTTCGAGTTTCCTCTATAGATACTTGAAGAAAAACTTATGGAAAACTTAGTGTTGTATTTTTAATCCTTAGTTATTAACACAAAAAATTTTATGATTTTTCAACTTCAAAATTACTTGCAAATTTTCGCGTTTTCAACAGATTTCGTAAAAATTTGAATCATAAACGCTTATAATAAAAAATTGTGACTAATGATTTTTAGTTTTATTTTAGCTACAATAAAAACAACTCATAAGGGACCATGTATTAAATTTTCAAAATTTTTTTATCGACACTTCAAAAAATAATTCTCATAAAAATCTAAAATTTCAGTGGTCTATAAATAACTCAAAAAAAGGAAAAATTTTTTGAAAATTTAACTGTATATAGATAACACTAACATAAATATTCGGTGA